>CAEFZY010039877.1:0-21411 GCA_903066815.1 Brachyrhaphis roseni
GGCGTCCCTTGTGGGCGGGGCCGGGGCGAGAGGTGTTGAGGACAATTGGAAAAACGGGTATTGAAAATAGGGAGATTTTGGAAAGCACGCGACCCCCCCCCCCCCCCCCCACACACACACAAAAGAAATTAGAAAAAGATTGAGAAGTTTGAAATGTTTTTTAATTTTTTTATTTAAGTTTTTGAAGCATTTTCTTTGCTTATAACAATATTGGAACAAATAGTTATGCGGCTGTTGGGGATTTTTTTTTCATGTTTTGCTCACAAATCATATGACTTATTCTATGGTTTAGATAGTTTAATGTCTCATTTAACCTCTTCTAGAGTAATTTTTGTTGGTTTTTATGAGTTCTGATTAGCATTGAGTTTTCTTTCTTAATAAATCTCCCAGCTCCATAAACCCTCCACAGATGCATCCATCTGGGCCCAGAGGTCCAAAAACAAAACCCCGTGCGTCCGCCGTTCCCTGCCTCTCCGTCTCCTCCCAACCGACACATCTGAACCCGGCGTCACAAAGCGACACGGTGGCAGGAGACCAACTTGTGGCGCTGCTCGTCTGGGAAGATAATGAGTTCCCACAGGCCGGAGATAGGGCACGGAGCGTGCGCCGAAGATGCATGCATGTGTGTCTTTGTCTTTGTTATTTAAGAACAGAGAGGCTCTGGTGGAAAAGAGACGAGGGGGAAATTCTTTAAACTTTCAGCTTGAAATGGGCCCGGTTTGGTCAACCCCCAGCAGGCTGGGCCGTAATGAGGACTGCTTCTGCTCCTTCTGTCAGTTTCTTTTTACTCTTTCTGTCTCTGCTCTCCACACTTGATGGTACGGACAACAGATCACTCCCAGGAGAGTCGGCCCTAAAACATTATCCATCATGTTGACAGCTCAAGAGTCTTAAAGTGAAGAAAATATCATGTACCACTCATAGATAAACCCCTCCTTCAATTCCCCTTTTCCCCCGTTCCTTCCCTTCGATCGTAACCTTTTCTTTTACTTTCGGTAACGAAGCAGATATTGAAGAAGAGGATGAAGCTTTATTGTTGAAAGGAAGCGAGTTCAATACCTGATATTAAAAAAACAACCAAAAGAACCCCGAAGTTTTCATGATGGATCTTAAATTGATAGCCGCCGGATATTGGAGGGTCGCCACTTTCGCGGACACTTATCACGGAATGCGGCAGTACAATCTGGCGGGGAAATTGCCGGCAGTTTGTCATCCCGCCTGTATATGTCCTTGTAAAAATAAAAGCGCACACGTTTAAGTGTTGATGAGAGGGATAGAGTGAGGTAGGAATGAAGGGCAAAAGGAGTGTGATAAGAACCGTTCCTGCTATAACTTTGATTTGCGGCTATAAGGGAGATCAAATGAAGCCTCTCGTTAAGATCCACTTAACTTTGTAACGACGCCAATTACAACGATTAGATATTGAGCTTGATCAAAATAAATATTCTTGTTGATTTAATTACACTTGACTACTTTAAGTGTTATAACTTAACTACAAGACAATATTTGCAAGCCAAACAAAAGCTATGGCATGCTAATAGCTACAGCTATTACTATTAGCTGATATGCCTTTGGTGCTTCTCAGAGACATCTTTAAAATCTGTCTAATGAAAGATTGCCCATTCCTCATTTGCAGCTAATACAGCACACAGCATCTAATTGAGATCAAGATCTGGGCTTGTCATCAGAGTTCAATTGCACATTCACTCCTCGTCAAATGAACCAGACTTTTTAGGCAAACAGACTGGAGCTGGACTGAAGAGGACTGGTGGGAATGAACCCTAAGATGACTCTTTTCCTGAACTTGGGCAAAATGTAGTGCTTGGTTTTCCCTTGGGATTCTAAAATTGATTCCTTAATGTATGTTTTTTAGGCTGTAGCTTTAGGAATCAGGAATCTTTGGACTATTTAGTAATCAGGAAATAGTCCAAAGACTTGATGCACCTTGGTTGACAAAACCACTTTGTATTGAATAAAGTTGGGATTCATAGTTAGAATAGTTAAGGGTTGATATAAAAAATCCGTCTTATTTTCTGACTGTCAGCCACCCACTCTATCCCCTTAGCATGCTCTCTCTCTGCTTCCATGTCATCTTCACCGCCTCCTGCATTGGTGCATCCCTGACACTGACCAGAAATAATGAGGTCCCGACTTCCCCGACGCTGGCCAATTTCTGTGGCGAGTGGTCAGCAGGAGCTGGATTAAATGAAATTATACTGCAGGAATGTGGGCATCGGCCCGGCTGTTGTCTCACCGTCCGACTCAGGTTAAGGATGTTGTTGGACCTCCGGGCTTTTGAGTTACTCCTCCAAATCAGTGCTGTCGACAAAGCATGGCTGTCGCTTTGGAAAAAGTTGCAATGCCATAAAAATGGAAATTTAGGAAAAGTTTGAGAAAGTACTGAAAAGTAGTTCTTTTTGTGTGTGTGTGTGTGTGGGGGGGGGGGGGGGGGGGGTGTGTGTGTGTGTGTGTGTGACAGCACAGTTTTTCCAAGGTTTAAGCTGGTTTAACAAATACAAAAGGCAAGAAGAACTGGCAGGAGGACAAATGTATTGAGGTGTCCGACAACTCTGTAAGGAATGATAAAGAGACACGGGGAGAGACTGCTGATTTTACTGCACCAAGGCCAACGTGCTTCGATTTATGGGCACAAATTTGCGTGTGTGTGCGTGAGTCTCCCTGCACTGCTGACCTTGTAAAACTCCTAAAATCTGTTTGAATTCATTCAGCGCAGTGACCCTGTCCGTTTCCACGGCGTTATAAAGAGACAAGTCGCTCCGAGACGCTTTAAGAGGGACTTAAAAGACAATTCAGCCCAGAGATGCTTTTATATAGCGATAAATCTTCTGCGTCTGTGATCTTCGAGGCGCGCGAGAGTTGTTTTGTGATTTACGGCCTCGTTCTTTGACGTGTCCGATTTCTTTCAGAGCAAATAATTTCGTGCCGAGTGTTGAATGATGTCGTAAAAATGGCTTTGCGAGGAGAGGAGCTGCTCGCTGACTCACCGAGAGCAAGTCGTGACATTTTATAACAAATGACATTTTGGACGTAAAAGAGATTGCCATCGCTTAAAGTTTATTGTCAAATCATCTGTATAAAGGTAAAAGAGGAAGAAACGATTACCTGATATGAAAATGCAAGTTACTGATGGTCATTACTGCAGCAGCGTGCGCAAAGAGAGAGTACTTGTCATGTTATTAATGCTAGATCAAATAATACTACAAACAATACTTGTCTTATTAGCCCATTCATCAGTCTGTCACCAATTTCATAGGGACCAGAGATTTATTTTATCTATTGCATTGATCATTTATTTCAATAAGCTCAGTAAAAATCACACGAGCCTCTAACAGATTCAGTGTATAAATTTACGATTAATCAAACTGATATATGTACACAGAAATTTACTACATGTAAAAATATGTGTAAAAAGTCATCTGGGCTACCTAAAGGAAAGGTTTTGAAGTTACATTTAATTTATATCCATCTGCAGATTAACAGGCAGTATAGTTACTGACATTGTGCTTTATTTTCTACTAATATCTAGTGTAGTCATCTAATCAGTTGAGACAAACATGCAATATTATGCTGTATTATTGGCATAGATAGCCATTGACCATAAAGACGTGGGGTACCCCAAGACTCAATCCTAGGACTCCTCTTATTTAATATCTACATGCTCCCAATGGCTCAGGAAATAAGATTAGCTACCATAACTATGCAGATGATACACAGATCTATATTATGATGTCACCATCCAATCCAATAAATAGATGAATGTGTGGGTGTGCCAAAACATTCTCCAGCTGAACAGAGACAAACTGGAAGCGATTATTACCTGTTTTTGTGTTTGGAGGACTGTTGTCTTTAAGATCCCATGTTAGCAGATACATGATCTTTTTTTACTGATGTAATATATTATGTTTTTACATTAGGTTTCCTTTTTTATGATGTTTGGTGAACCCTACAGTGGATAAAACTGCAGCTGGAGTTTCAAACACCACTCTGTCTCAGCAGCCTACTGACGGATGCAACACTGGATCTCTGGATGCAGTCATGATTCCAGTGAAAGACCACCATAGGAGTTTGCAGCTTACTTAAAAAAAATTCAAAGATGTAGTCAACAAGCACCTCCACTTGTTGGAGGTGGTGTCGCACGGCTGAACAGAGCCCAAGACGCCATTAACGGTGACTGAACGATGCGCATGCAGTGGCGCCACTGAGGGGGAGGCAAGCGCTCTGTTCACTGCACAGCCGAGGAAAAGGAAGAAAAGAGACGACTGGCAGACTGTGACGACAGAGGCACAACCTTGAAACCTTAGGTGGGCGAGAAAGGAGCCTGAGGGGGCTTTATGTTGGTGTGCCAGCGAGGGAGGGAGATCAGAGGCCCGGTGCTGCTCACTGACAAGAGACTCCATGCAGCGACAAGGACACATGGGACTTCACTTTCTTCCCTCCGCTTCCTGCAAGTGACCTGTGCATGTTCGCACCTACAGCTGAACGTTGGCTTGCGGTTTAACAGAGACAGAGACGCATCTGCCTCAGGGTGTGATGTGTCGTGCACATGCTGCCATATTTTTTTTGCATAATTTCAATTAAATATGACTTAAGTGACAACGTTCTGCTACCATTCTGCGGGATTTCATTCTATTTTCGACATGCACATTACATTTGTTTGTTTGGTTTGTCTTGGAGGATATGAAGGAAGCGCATCGTCCTTGTTTTTGATGTTTTGAATACAAACTACGTTTCTGCATGGTTTCATTGTCTTCCAATTATACCTGTTGGTGATTTTCTTCAGAAGCGTAAATCTAATCTTTTACCACCCCACTGCGTAATTTCATTAGGCGGTCTTGGTCTGCGCGTCCACAAACAGAGAATATCCATGCAGGCACACTCCTCCTCGCTTCTCCCTTTAGGACAGCATCCGCTGGATGAAAGGTGCAGCTCCGCTGTAACCCCTCTCTTCTCTCGGTCGTCAAACATCAAAAAGAAGGGCGCTCTTTCCAAAAAAACTCACTCAGGCCTCAGAGAGAGTTTTTTTTTTTTCCCTTCTTCTCCGGGAGGAAGGAAGGCGATGCAGAGAAAAGAGAACATGGCTGACACTCTGGCTGTGAGCCTGGTGCCTTATTCATGACCTCGGCGCTCCAAGTGTGTGTGTTGGGTTTCGGTGATTAGCACGAGGATGTTCTGGAGGAAGAGCGAAGGTGCCAAACGGCCGCCTCGAGCAAAGTTACACGAGAAGGAGAGCGGAGGAGAGTGGGTGTTGGTGAGAGACGGAGTGATTGTACGCTGCTGCAATGATTAAGTCATTTCTTATACTCGCCTTTGAGTGTCTTGTCTTTGATGCTGTAAAGGAGAAAGAAAAAGCCCCTCCCACACAGACATCATTAGGGAACAGAGGATATGTCTCTCCAAGTTGGATGCACGGGGGTGAAGAGGTGATGTGGAACTAAGGAGTGTCAGACAACTCATCCACAGAGATGCAACATGGCAGATTTGTATTGCCATGTTAGCATTTTGTGGGCGGGGGACACAAACATGTTTAGAGTATTTGGCCAAAGAACAACTGACTTATATGTTGAGAATTACCACCTGCTAGTTGTTTTTCCCATTTGATCTGTGATCCGTTTGAATGCAGCAACCTGCAGGCAACTAGCAACACACAACGAGGCATGAAACAACAGATTTGAGTGGAATTGCTTTGATATTGAGTTGGAAGACCTCAACCTTCAACTCCTCTCCAAGATTTCCTTGAAATGACAGAGCTACCTTTAGTTTTAATGTACATTAAGGTATAGTCTGTGTTTAAAGTATGTAAAAAGACAGATATCAGTTTCTTTAGAGGAGGTATCAAGTATCATTCTAAGATGTTTGCAGTTGCTCGCGGATACCTATGGTTCTCTGTAAAAACAACCAAAACTCAAAACTTTGACAAAGTTCACCACTCTAGCAGGCCTTCACCCAACCAGGAGTCAGCTGTATTTCTGCTAATCTTTTGTCAACTGCCTTTTATTGCCTCTATATTTGCCCTGCTGTTAATAAAGGCACAGATTTGTACCGTTAATTGTCAGCGATGACTGAAGGCTCTTCTGCCACAGCTGGGTCAATGAATATTCAGTTTCTAGTTAGTCATGGCTTATATCGTCCAATATCTGTTAGAGTTTAATTTATGAAGTACATTATATCTAAAAGAGTTGTCTTTGAAATTAAAATGCATGAACTTAACACCTACCCAAAAATAAAAGCGCCGTAAATACAAACATCCTCCCACAGAGAGAGCGATTTGCTGCAAAAGGGTGGAATTAGTTGGAGAGAAGGTCAGAGACCTGCAGCAGTGGGAGGACCAGCAGATTGTGGCGGCAAAAGAGCCGGGGAAGTAATTCCCTATTGGGAGATCATTTAAAGCAGAGTGTTTACTGATCCAAAGATCAGGTATGGAAATAATATGTTTGGAACAAAATGAGCTTAACTGCAGCTTGGGAGAGTTTGAACATTTAAAGTATGAATGCAAACTTAAAGAGGATGCTTAAAGTGAACAAAAACTCTTTGATTCCTGTTTGAATTTTAAATTAGATATGTGCGTATCCTGCAGAGGGAGAAGAAATGGCATTTGCAGAACTAAAGAAGTAAGTTTACTTTTGGCCCCATGCGAGTTGACAGCCTGTTTCAGCAGCTCCCACTCACTGAGTTTTCTCTTTTTAAACGTACATTTAGACATGTTGCTTCGGTTGCTCTCACAATAGAGTTGACAGTTTTGCGGACAACTTTGTTTTTATTTAGATTTGTTGTTTTCATACCGTACTTGTGTTCAGAGACGGTGTGAGCGACCACACGCTCATCGTCTCCTCCGGGGATCATCCTGCCAAGACACTAAAGTTCAACAAAGTGCATGTTCCTCATTTTTAACCAACAGGGGCTCCTGGCACAATAAAGTGTGTCTCCAGCAAACTGCAATCCTTGCTTGGTTTCTAAGTTCATTCAGATGCAACTTATGTAATGAGATTAGAGTCTTTTTCAAACATCTTCTTTCTGTTTGTCCTGCCATCATCTTTAACGTAGCACCACGGAGTTCAAAATGGAGCTTTTTGTAGTTTCTCTTAGAAAAATTCAATTGCTTCTCTAAGGTCTTTCCATCCTGGCATTGCATTAACACACACCTGACTGTTGATGTCAGTGGGACGTTTCGTCTCCCTTTGACCGTATAGCATGGAAAATTACAGGATAATGACCTCTGACATCATCTTTAGATCCAGATACTCAAACCTCAAAAGTCTCCACCGGCTTCCATGTTCTCCTTTTGGATGACATGATGCAGAGATGGAGCAGAACATCCATCTGTTTTGTTGTCCCTTCTTTACAGTCAGGAAGATCAAAAGGAGCCTGACGTCTTGACGCTGTTGGTTCTGTGTGCCGTCAATATGAAAGACTCCCAGACTGACAGACACAAAAAGGCTTTTTGGATTTCATGCAACTGCAGGAAGCTGCCTTTCCTTCAGAATTTGCCACATGACATTGATGGAGTGCCTGCCTGCTACAATGACGCACTAGTCCACACGTGTGCACTCGCAAACACAACCGGGAGTGTGTTCAAAGGTTCTGACAACATCATTAGTGTGTTTCCGTCTCCGTGTGTTTCGTCTCCTTTCTTCAAGCTCTTACCTCTTTCACCCACACCTCTCCTTTCTTTGCGTCGGTGTCTCTCCTGACAGGAGTCGCTGGGAAACGGGTGGAAAACTGCAAACATCAAACATTCCCCCCTGCTGCATCCCAGGAGAAGATCAATGTGCCGGAGTGGAGATAATGCACATCTACAGGGCGACAACAGATGACTGAGTCTCAGTCTCTGCCCCCGTTGTACAGTGTTCATCCCGGCGGAGCCCCCAGTAAAGTGGTAATCCCACAACTACGAGCCACATCTGCAGAAAAAAAAAAATGGTTTTCATTCATTTTTCCCCCTGTCATGGTAAATATAATGGAGCTTTGATTGCAGGATGTTCACACAAAAACAATTTGCACGTCCGTCATACACCTTTTAACCTCCATTTAGATGCAGCTGCTATCAAACCCAATGTTATTATCCCATTTTCAGTGCTTGAGAGTGCATTTCGTTGTGTTCACACACAAACCACAAAATCACTTTAAAGGCCAGATGTATGACATTAGTGAATGATAAAATCTGGTGAAACAATCCAATGCTGCCTTCTGTGTTTGCAGGTTCAAGCAGATCTTTTATCGCTTGAATTTTGAAGGAAAGCTACGAAAAGATAAAGAGAGGACCGACTCAACCAAGGGTGCTGGAAAAAAGAAGAAGTAAAAAATTGGTGCTCTTCACTTCTGGGCCTCGTGCCCCGATCTCTCTACATGAGAGGGGGGCCTCTGATGAGGTGTTGATTGCCTGTGGGCACGAGTGGTTTCTCCAAACACTCCAAAAGTGGCCTATCCTCTGATTAGATTCAAGTGTTATAACGGCAAATAGGCCGAGACTCTCAGCCGTACATTACAGCATTGAGATCGACCCGGAGGCGAGGGCTTTCATTAAAACGCTGTCTTATACGTGACTTGTTCCAACCCAAAGGTGATTCTGCGAACAATACAAGTCGTTCTTATCGAAAGCAGACATGTGTTTTGCTGTATTCGGTTGCAGTCACAGCGGAGCACGGATAAAGCGTTGCAGGGTTATTTGTGGGGAAGTGGCAGCTCGCTGCAAGAATCAGGACTGGATGATGCTGAGAGCTACTATGCCAGATGTCCTAGGAGACTGAGAGAAGCAGTTAGCTTAATGCAAAGCTGCAGATTGTCTTTTGAAGAAAAGTGTCTTATCAAACCATGTCCTGGATTTAACCCACCTCTTGCCCAATGACTTCTGGAGATGGACCTGATCCTACAAAGATAACAGTGTATTGACAATCGACATGCTGATATGTTCTTCTTATTGACGAAGAGTCTAAGGATCGCGATGTGTTAGCTTCTTTTGCAATCAGACGACTTTGCCACCTGGCTATTAATACATATAAAGGGGGAAAACATGTCATCCCAATGTTTGTATTCCAAACCAATGCAAGCCCGCTCCAGTTGACCCAGCACTTCATCACTATATTGTCACATAACAGCTGCTGTGGAGTTAAGAAGTGTTGGGGTGGTGTGACAGCTACAGTAGATCCTCTTTGCTGAACAGTAGGTTCACAATCATGTACCAACATGCAGCCAACACATGCCAAACTGCCGCTCGTCTTCAAAGGCACAATCACACACACACACCATCACACACAAGTCTGCCATGCATTTACAGGCATGCAGACGACACATGAATATTTAACAGGCTTCAGTCTGCATGCGTTCCATATATGTCACCAGGAGAGTCTCGAGAGCTGGTTGTAGGGCAGGGGGCTGATGAGCAGAGGGTGTGTGGGGGTGTGCGTGTGTGTGTGTGTGGTGAGCTCCAAGTGGCCATCTTCATATATCATGTAGCTCCTCCTTTGCCAAGAGCGCTGCTTCTGTCAAGTGTGCGTGATGAGCACCCACAAGACCTTTCTGCACTTCACCCCATCATCTGGGTGTACGTGTGTGTGTGTGTCTTTGGAGAAGAAGAAAAAAGAGAATGAGGCGGGGGGGGGAAACATCATCTGCTGAGTGAGGAAAGCAGGTCAGTAGAGCAGGTGGGACTGCTTGTGTTTGTTGGGTGAAGACCTGTTAGAGTCTTGGAGTTTGCCAAAGTTTTGGTTGTTTTTGCGTTGGATCATCGGTTTGGGGGTTTGGGGGAGGTAGGGTTAGTTTAAGCACTAAATGTACCTAAATATCCATGTATACCTACAGTGTAAACTGTCTTAGCAGAAGCTTCGATGTACAGTCTTCATTATATCAGCTTCTCGGGGTTCTGCCAATCAGCACCAAGGAAAATAGCATGGTGCTCCTGAATCGAAATCCCAAAGATGTACTATTTCAGCAAAGTTTCTTTCAGTTTCTGTCCCCTGCAGTGGCTCTTTTATTCCTCCAGCTTCTCTTCAGATGTGCTCAAGATCAGCAGCAACAGCCGTGTGAAAGAAATCCTAGCCTTCTGCTTTTCCTCTCCAACGTCTCATGACATCACAAGTGTGAGACATCACGCTGTGGGCGGACATGAGGTGATGAACCGCTGCGAGCTGCTGTCAGCCTCTGCGGGGGTTTGTCACTTACACACCAAGCCAGCCAGTCGGGCCTTGACCCGTTTCTGGCTGTTTCTCTGCATCACAGAGGAATCTCACTGTCTGCATCAGGAGCCTGATTGTTTCTATAACCTTCTTGTTGAGATCGAGTAGATAAGCATAGCTTTAATCATTGCAGAGTTCCATTTCATGATTTTATATGTTTGGAGATCAAATCCAAACCAAACAAAAATAACTTCTCCTCTTAAACCAATAGCTGGTTGTGTCATTCATGGGGCCAACAACTGGTGCTCTTCCTTTTAGAATGGTTTCATTCAGCTACACTGGAGTTATTTATACAGGAAAGGTCAAGTTAAGGTCATGCTACAGGGTTCTACTTTGATTTATATCTGGACTTTGACTTGGCCCCTCCCACAACCTTTGAGCCATTCACAGGTGTGCTTTGGATCATTGCTCTGTCGCAAAACTCAACTGTACTTGAGCCAAAGTTCATAAACTGATGGATAGATTCAACCAACCAATCAACCAACCAGTCAGCCAACCAACCGTGGACCTTCAGAGCGTTCTTCCAACTGTTTGGTCTGATCCCACATTCTGCCCTGGAAACTCAAGTTTCACTGCATGCTTCATGGCTGAGGGTGTTGCAGGTCATATGGTTGCAAAAGTAGAAGTGCTTTATTTTCAAATGCTTTTTTTTCTTCTACAGATATTAATAACTGCCCCACCAATGATCCCTACTGGGTTACAACTACTTTGCTTTCCTTGGCGACTTTAAAACCGAGAGTAGAATGTTAGCAAATGAGAATCAATGCCTTAGTTTTCCCAACATGGCCATTATGATTTATAAACAAAAAGTAAGATTAAATCAGAATAACAATCAGGAGCTAGTAAGCTACTTAAACATCCCACATTCTTATTTCCTGCAGATCTCAGCCTTTCAGTCCTGTTGGCCACAGCCAGTCACTGAGCTCAGCGCTGAATCTTATTTGCATGAGAGGTGAGGGGGCTAATGCTTTTCATAAAACACCAAACGGAAGTGATATATGTAAATTCGGATTTAGGGGATAAGGCTCCCGTCAGCTTCAATAAGTATTGTTGCCCTTGTGTGTGAGTGTGTGTGTGTTTGCACGGTTGCAGCCAGTCGCTGTAGGCTAAAGAAATCCATATAAATGAGCCCTTTAGCTGCAATATAGCTTCAATTAAAGCCAACCTCGTAACGGTATACTGAAGTGTGGTTCAGTGTGTGTTCCATATGAACATATGTTCATACACCCCGGAGGTAAATAGCTCCCTACACTCCTAAATCACACCTAAAGCAGGTGGATGACTGCAGGCCAGCGGGCTCTGTGTCCGAAGCCGATAGTGCCGCTTCACATCTCAACCTACGTCTGGCTTCATGTCTCCCAGCATCACGTTCCGCACGGCACCAGGGGACGGGGCGAAGCGCTGATAAGGCGTGGAGAGGTCAGTGCTGTGGAGAGATAGGGCGGCGACATGCAAACTGAACCAAGCGCGACCAGCTTCTTACTCGCTTTCATTTCCGCCTCTCCGTCCTTCTGGCCATCCTCAGTGTGGGCCTCGTTATCTGCCGCGGCTCTAATGTGCTTCTCTGCGCTCTTGTTTAGGTGCGAATCTGCTGTCTTGGTTAAATAATTTTCCTCCCCATCGAGGTCTGCAGAGCCTTCTTTTCAGCGGGAACAAAAAAAAAAGTAAGGATGAGTCGAGGTAAAGCCTCGGCATTGATTTTACTCCCACTCCTCCGCTGCAGCTGTCCTTGAATATAAATGACTGTGTCTCAACCCACTCATGTCTGCAAGGGTCCCGGAATTCTTTATGCCCATCACTGTGAGGATCTACTTCATTTTCTGAGCTCACCCAAAGCTGCATCTCTCAAGACCTCAACATCAGCCTCATCACTCAAACTCACTCTGACACCCAAAAAGGGGAACCAAACCAGGAGAATTTGATCCGTGGGAGCAGGTTCCTTTAATCTTTCCCCTCCCAACCAATCTTTCAGGGCTGGGACACTTACTGTACAACTCACTCATCTCCAGCAGTGGGCTTTGATTCTCTCGCCCCCCTCTGCTGATTTCGCATAATCACGCCGTAATGAGGTTGGCTGCGGTGCGCCGGCGTGGTCCCGCTGCCCGGCTAGCTTGTGCGTGCGTGTTAACGGGAGGAGGAGCTGGTGAAGGAGGGAAGAGGTCTGGAGCTTCTCTACTTTGAGAGCACATTTGTTAGAAATACAATTACAGAGGCGCACAGAAGCATATCAGGCCTCACAATGATTTCTCCATTCTCCAGCCGCTGGAGCGGCTAATTTCCTTAGCAGCTAAGTACTTATAGATTGGTGTGTAACAGAAGCTCGTGAAGCCCGGCGGACGAGGGCAATGTATCGCGTGATTGTTTCTGGGCCATATCTGACTTGTATTGAAGGCTGCATTAACATGTAGCACTCTGATTAAATAAACATCGAGGAGTGGGTGGTCCAACAGCACAAATAGATGTCCGTAAAGGTATTCACACCCTTATTTTGTCATGTTTCATGTGATGATTTGTTCAGAAACCAGCATTCATTTCCATTCAGCCCACTTTACTCTGTAATCTGGAAAATTAAATCCAGTTCCACCAATTGTCCTTTGAGGTCACCTTATAACTGTAACGATTGTATTTTAGTTTAGCTTGGGGTTCATCCTGTAACCAAACACTCACGCCATCTGTCTCAGTCACCTTGCCGTTGGGTCCTTAGGCAAAACACTACACTGCTGGTGGTGGTCAGAGGGCAGAATGGTCCATCTACCCCACTGCAAACCTTTAACTATTATCTTAAATAACAAAATGTCAGTTTAGAGTTGTTAGCACTGTTTCATTTCAGAAGAAGATCCTAAACTGAAACATATTCCTTGATCCTGCAAGGCTCTCTGGGAAATGCACATTTCTCCCACAGTCCAAAAACAAGTATGGAAGGTTTCTTGGTCTAAATTCTACGTAGGTGTATATGTGTGTCTGGCATTTATTATTTTGTAGGGCCCATTTTACCAACAGATACTATGTTGGGAGGACCTACTTCTTTTAATGGGCCCCCACGTCTTCCATAAGAAGAACCGTTGATTTTAGGTGTACATTAGGTGTAGAGTTGAGCATGTAGTGGTATTGGTTAGGTTCAGGGTTAGGATTAAAGTACATCTTTCTGTTCACAAAGTCCTTGTGAAACAGAAATATGTAGTCTGTGTGTATGGGATTGCTTGACTTGTGTTTCTAGGTGTTGTCCTGTGACGGACTGGCAGCAGAGACCTTGCCAGGGTGTGCCCCCCTTCATGCCCACCTGGGATAGACCAAAGGTACATGTACCTTCAGGATCCAGCCCACTCTAACCACTTATTGGATTTCTCTTGGTGGGCAAAGATGCCTCTGAATATCCTGGGTACAAGATGCTGGCAGGTAAAGTGCTTGTGGAACCCTTTAATCAGGCTGCAGTAGGTGAACAGACGATGGACTTATTAACTTATTAGACTTAGACTCAGAGTCCAAAGCTGATGGTACAGCTTCACATCTCAACCCACGTCTGATTCTTCAAATGTATCCCTGAGTCAACAACACAACAAAATGTTAGTTTCAAGACTATCAATAAGTTTCATACATATCTACTCCTGGATATTCTGCTGAATCTGTATCCAGAAAGTTAAAAAAGAAAAACAATTCAAGTTTACAGGCTGATCAAAATCTGTGTAGATTTTTGAACGTACGTTGCAATTTTCCAGTTACCGGGAGTTACAGCAATAAACAATTGTAACATTCACATTATTGCTCACTCAATTCCCTTTTGGGTGTTTTTACTCCCAGTCCAACTGTATCAATGTTGTTTCACAGCCGCTAAAGATGTTGTTACAAATGTGGTTTTAAGATGGTGTGGGACACTCATTATACCACTCAGTCATTAACAAACACTGGGATGTTGGCATGAATTATTTGGTGTCCCTAGCAGGCCTTCTCGGGATATTCAGGAGGAGGGGTGTTGCTGAATCAATAGCCATAAGGAGCCTGGCTCCCGTTTGCTTTCAAGATCTACAGCCGAAGGAGCCAGTCATCAAAAGTTAATGAGCTATTTAGACCACGCTGTTTCTCCGGCTCTCTGCTGAGAAAACACTGCCGAACCGAGTAGAACAGAGGCCCGGGCACATGTGTGGATGTGTTTTGTATGCTTTATGCGTCTCCTATCTACAGAGGGAGATCGGCAGCCGAGCCAGAACAAAGCAGTGGTTATCATGAATGTGCAGTTGTTGGCACATTGTTCACTTCAAATGCTTTACATGGGTTGCAACCCTTTTATTCGGCCGGTTATGGACAAAACAGAGCTGCTTTTTGACGGTTCAGCTGCTCGGACTCGGCACCGCGTCGTTCCAACTGCATTTATGATCTTAATCCAACTTTATTCCTCTTGCTTTTGAGTTTCAAGTAAGAAGCGATGCACATCAAATAAAACCGCAGTAGTCATGCTCTCCTTTTGCTCCAGCCCTCCCTCTTTTTCCACCCATGAGGCATGATGCAGGCAAGCCGACATTTCACCTATGAATGTCTCCCTGGATGCCGGGCTTGTTTAGGAAATAGCACTACAACCTTTCGAGGACGAGGCCTTTATTCCCAGAAGGCCAGTGGGAGAATGGGACGTTTTATTTTCTATAGCAAAGACAGAAATTACCTCTGAGAATTAACCTTAAAATGAAACATCACCCAACAGAGTGGTTAAATACAACCCACACACATATACTTGCATACAACCCAACCCGTAAGTCCCATCAGCTTTAGAAGGTTTTATGTAAAGTGAACCTTTTGGCTCAAAAATCTGCCTGACCACCATGTCAATCAAGCAGAATTGAAAGGTTGAATCAAAGGGAAGTGAGCTAAACAGAACATTGATTTAGTTTTTTCCAGTTTGGACCCCAGTTGATGGTTTTATCTGTACATTAACCTCCAACTCTGTTTGAAAACCCCCAGAGGACGTCAAACACACCAGCGAGGCCCAATTGGTCAACTTTAGTTGTCTGGTCTCTACTAGACGCTTACCTTCCTCTGGCCTGAAGGTTTTCCCACAAATATTGATCCACTTTGTCCACAGCTTACCTCGCTGTGGACAATGACTCTGATGTCCAGCAGTTTTCAGTTCTTAAATCTCCGTGGCTTCCTGATCGGTTCCTAAACGTCTTAACAATTTCCTTCTCATCAAGGGTCTCTGTTCAGGCTTTTTTTCTGACGTCGTCAAAGAGTTGAATTGTAAATTTGTATTTAGGTACAATTGTTGATGATTTTGAAGTAGAGACGGTTTGTTGCTGCCAGAACAAAGGGAACATTTTTCTATTAAAGCGTACCGAACATAGCCAAAAGCGACAAAAAGAACAAGAGGACAGAGATGTTAGAGTGCCCATAATATGTAGTTTTAAGGTCAAAAAAAAAATCTCAACTTACTGGCTAAAATATTAATTAGAAATTAAATTTACTATCCATTTTAGTCTGCAGGAGGCTGAAAAACACACTTTCCTGGCCGGAGCCCGAGAGGGATGTTCATCGGTCACTGATGAGCACTCTCCACAGGACTGGAGCAACAGCCACTGAATTATTGAAGATCGCAGCGTCCCTAAGGTGAGGCGCCTGCATGGAAGTCTTCCGTCTTCGGGCCTGACAAAGAGAGAAGAAGGCTCGATGAAACATGGTGGGGTGCTTACAAGCCATCCGTCACGGTTCCTCCCCGCTCACATGGAGACGGGATTGGATTTCCGACCGGCGGGGATTTGTTGTGTCAGGAATGAGAGAGGGGATTGAGCAATCTCTCAGCGAGATGGTGTGATAAGAGTAGCAATGATTGTTCCCGGAGTTTCTTAAGTATAACATGTTAATTATCTGCTTGTAGAGATGTTTGCTATGACTTGCATATCTGTGCAAGTTATAGGTGTGAGACTGTGGGGCTTCAACCTGACCCAGCGCACCAGTCCTAATACCATCACAAGTCTCCTCTGGCGCCTACATTATACTGGCCTTTTCCTCCAGCTGCATATGAAACATAAAAACAAGCCCCAGCTTTTGATTTAGACATTGAAGTTTTGCGCTGACACACAAAAAAGTGAGCAATGTGGTAAGACGGGATGGGTTATATGTATTTATGATGACGATGTTGTTTCTACATGATTTAAAGGGGCCTTGCAAAAGTTTTCCGCTACACTTTTGTCAAGTTGGAACACACAATTTGGTGTAATAAGTTAAGATTTTATATGACCCGCTGACATTGTGAATAATAGTGAAGTGGACATTAAATTATGTTACCAAAATGTTTAACAATGGGACAAAACAAGTGTAGTGCATTTATAATGACAGGTTTACCCCTTTACTCTCATGCCCATATATAAAATCAGCGTTTTTTTTTTATACATGTACTGACTAACTAATCTTTTTATTTAAAAAATTTGAATTCCTCTCTGTTCATTCCCACTTAAAATGCCTCAAACACACAATTAAATTCCACTTTTCAAACATCAGACATGTAATTTATTATGCTCCTGACTATTGAAGTGAGACTGAACATAATATGATCCTTTGGTGCTTAGACTTTTTGTTTATTTTCTCTTTTTGATTATTTCTTTCTTTTCTTACGTCGTGCCATTTTAGTTTATTCCTTGTGTCACTTCAGTTATTGTCATTCTTTGTGCTTTGGATTTGCTTCATTAGATTTGAGCTCTTCTGGTTTTTAGTCTCTTGCTGTTTGTGAACTGAAAGTGTCTCTACCACCAAAAAGTGACAAGTTCACCTTTCAAAGGAGATGTGTAAAGAGGAAACCTTTGCTCTCTATTACTAACCCTAACCTTAAAGCTCCAACTCATGGAAGATAAAGCAAAGAAAATGAGTGAAAATTCATAAAGACGAAGTTCTAAATCAAACTAAATTTTTAATAAATAGCTCTTAAGGATAAAGCAACTCTGAAGCTTAATGTGTAAGCTCTGTAATTCCCATTTTGTCTTAAATTTTTCTTATCCTTTTAAGAATTCTTTATTTTCTATCTAATTTCTCCCATATTTCTACACACGTTCTCTTCTTTTTGAACAGCGACAGCAAACCAGACAAACACGAGCGCAAACACCTTTCCCCAGCTCCCCCGCCTCCGTATCCCATGTGGGTAGTTGCATCAGGAGCCTCTGACTGTTGTCATGGAGCGAAACATCCCCCAAAGGCCTCGGCGGGATCACGCAGCCTTCCCTTTGCCTCCAACAGGCGACGTAGAAAAGCACCCTGCCAAGCAGCCAGCTGCCTTCCACAGGTGTTGTCAACAGGCAGAGGAAACAAGGAGGGGAAACAAACACAGACAGACCCTCTTCCTACAGATGCTCGCCGTGTCGGGTGCGTGTTCTCGGCACGGCCCCGCTTTACTTTCGTAGTCTGCAGCTGCATCACTGCCGATCGCGTAGCAACCCCAGCTGGCGTCATCATCGGTACCCACAGGAGATTTGGCAGCACACAAACACCGGCTGCATGGATGCACAACCAGCAGGCTAGAAAGAAAGCCGGCGCTCGGTCTGAAACAACACTTTCACCAGTCAACTTAAGCATCTTAAAGGAGATCAAATGCTCAATCTGATGTGTTTGATCCACATTGTTGGGCAGATATGAGGAGACAGTACTTGTCACTTCAGAGAAACCAGTCACAAAACACACCCAAGGCTCATCTTGGAATGTAACAATGGAAAAGCAAGCAGGAACACCATAGGAGAATCAAGAGTCAACAAGCATCCCTTCTGATCCCTTCGCTGTCACCCCATTAGTTGCAGTGTACTCAAACTCAGTTATGTAGGATTATTAAGCCAATGTGTCTTGTACATCACCCATTAGAGGTTTCCTGAAATTAGCCAGGAGAACCGAGAATCTCTGGCAACACCCTAGAGTCCCTGAAGAGGATTTGGTAAATGTAGGATGGATGTTTTGAAGCAGAGGGCTTGGTTGAATTTTAGACCAAAATTGCAACATTTGCATGAAAACCTCTGAAGAAGACAATGAGGGAAACTTTCATCAGACGACTATAGGATTTCTCTTTTGCCTTTGTCAAATGCACCAACGAACACTCTACAACAATAAGATGAGGCTGACGACCATGGAGAATGTTGCAGAACCATTCCACATCCTGCTTGTGGAGGAATCTCCGGTCCGCTTGGCATTCATATATGAACCACACCAGAGTTCAGTTCGACCGAGCCGAGACCGAGGTTTGCTTTCGTCTCCTCCGAAAGCAAACTGGACTTTCTAGGTAAATGAGCTGGAGTTGGATTAAAGCAGACTGAACTGGCTGGTGTGAACACACCTGCTGAAACATTAACAGCAGGCTACAAGAGCTACTGCATCTGTCGAGTGTGTAGAAGGGTTGTTTTGTGATCAGAACGTTTCCTTTGGATGGAAGAGGATTTAGTTCTCCAATGCCAAAACTTTTTGCCCTAAGGGGCAAAATCCCCCAAAACTCCAGAACCCAAATCTTCAAGCTCTACGTAAATGTCGCTTGACGTATGTGGTTTGTAGAAAATTGAAAGTCGGAGATGATGATTTTGATGAAACATTCAAAATCCTTACTTTAAAGGAAGTCACATATTCAAAGTAAAGGATCAGACTTTGTCTAACAGAAGGCAGAATGCTCGCCTACCATAGTAATGTGTGCAACACAATTAAAGAGCCAGGACAAATAGACGCAGACAGACTTGAATCAGCAGTCAGCTAATGGTCAGAATGGGGCAGTCTGCTTCCTGAAATGTTAATAAACCTCTCTGAGACGGATGGGTTTGATTGATTGGTGCAGACCTGTAACAATGTGAGCTTTATTTCTGCACTCGGACTCATTTACCTTTTCTGTCTCTGCTGCTCAGTTCCTCCTTCTGCAGCTTTATCAGCAGCGGCTCCCAATAAGCTCTGACAAATCGACTCGGAATGTTGGAGCGCAGCTACGGAGTCCAAACACCACATCCATCTCTGGTTCTCACCAGGAAGAGTCATTTTTACATGGCTGTTTGCACACTGTAGATTTTTATCAGCTTCTGTTTGAATGGCTGTTGTGGACGATAACCACCTGTGTGTGAGTGTGTGTGTGTTCTGAGATGTTCTAAATGGGTATGCATGTCCACTATGCTTTCTCTATCACACCCAGCTGCAGGATAGCAATCGGTTTTTGCTTGCGCTCTTGCCTGGTAGATAATTATCACTTGGTATATGTGCGTGTGTGTGTCTGCATGGTTTTTTTATTTGTCTGTGAGTCACGTCTCAGACAGACAGGTAAACACACCACCTCTCATCGTGTTGACTTCACCTAAGCTTCCAGATTGTATTTTGACAGCGCTGATCGTCTTGCACTGAATCCTGGCATCCTGCACCAGACACGACGACTCCAGGATCTCATGAAACAGAAACGGGATACAGGAGTGAAGAAGTGGCGCGGAATGGAAAAAATGGACGTGCAGCATGGAGTAGAGTACTCTTTATTAGAAATGACTGCCTGTTGTTGTGCAGGGAGGTCAGTGTGGATAAGGGGAAAGACAGAGATGTTTAGCGGCAAAGTGCTTTCTAATGTGTTGTCAAGGCCGAGACGGAGACGATAAGATAGCGATCCCTGGCAGCTGTGTGAGTCTGGTTGCCAGAGAGCTTCTCCGGCTAATCTATGCACACCGGAGATGGGGAGCCGAACAGCCAGAGATCGTTGAGATGAGCGTGAGGAAATGAAAACGGTCTAAAACAAAAGAAGAACAGTATCCCGGTGGAACGTTCTTGGTTCACCCAGAGAGCTGCTTATTGAGTGAGAAAGGCCCATTTAGCAGCCTATCAAAGGTGGTGTCTTTCTACTTTTGAGAAATGCATCTCCTCCTGCAGCCGAGCGTCTCTTTCCTCTCCTCCTTACCTGCTCACCAATATCTCCTCTCATTTCTTTTCTTCAAGCCTCCTGAGCTAAGGCCAATCTGTCTGCTCGCCATCCATCCACTTTATCCCCATCTTCTTCTTCTCTCCCATCACTCCTCTATCTCGGCTGCATTTTTTTCCCCTCTCACCTTCCCGTCTCGTTTCTCCCTCCCTCGGCCTCCTTTAAAAAGCCTGTTGCTGATCCATCAGGCTTGCTGCCGGAGTGCGCTCCCACTCCTTTCTCACGGCAAGTGAAGTCTCTCTCCGAGGAGGAAGGTAGCCTGTACTCCACTTCAATACCAGCCAGTTATTAATTACTCCCCAATTCCTCATCTGTCTGCAGAGGGAAGTAATTACGTCGCGGCCCGTTTCTCCCCCCTTCACCGGCATCAGAAATGACGCGATAACCAGAAACCCAAATTACTCCCGCTGATGAGACAATCATCGAGCGAGAGAGAGCAGGCCGAAGATTTTTCAGCCCCACTGTGCTTCGCCCCGTCAGTGTAATGGCGCCTTGATTCAGTCTGGGATGTCTTCCCGACATATTCGCCGGGCGTTTCCAATTTCCTTCTCGCAAAACACTAGAAGATGGGTAGGGAGAGATAGGCAGGATGAATTAAACACGGATTTTCCCTCTGTTTTTTTTTTTTTCCTTTTCCTTCTCTGCTTCTCTTTTTTTTCGCTCCTCAGAAAAGAGAGAGCAATCATGAGTTGTTTCCAGCTCCAATCAGCGTTCTGCAGCTGGAGAGGGGTGATGATGGAAGAGGAACATTAGCCCCGGATTCTCATCTGCCTCTGAAGACAGAAGGAAGGAAGAAGTGAAAAAAAACAAAAAAACAATTAAAGATTCTTTTCGTCTTCAGGCTTTCTGCGTGTTTTTCTTCAGACACACAGGTGGAACCTTTATATATTCGGACACTTCCTTCAATCAGTGTGTGGGATGTACATTAATTTGCCAGAGCAATAAATCATTTTCTACTTTTTAGTCTTATTTGAGTTTAAAATATGTTGAAGTTGTTTTACTGGAGTACAATATCTCTGCTTACAAGTTTTTAATATCATGTAAGGTCACATTATGTCTGGCCTTTTTACTAAGCATAGAAAGTCAAGGACATGTTTAATAAAAAACTCTAAAATATAATTACACAATTAAATTGCATATCAGTTTTAAAGTTATGCGGGTCATAAATATCCATCCATCCATTTTCTGTGCACCCTTGTCCCTAATGGGGTCGGGAGGTGCTGGTGCCTATCTCCAGCTATGTTCCGGGCGAGAGGCGGGGTACACCCTGGACAGGTCGCCAGTCTGTCGCAGGGCAACATAGAGACAAACAGGACAAACAACCATACACAC
>CAEFZY010039880.1:0-10208 GCA_903066815.1 Brachyrhaphis roseni
TCCAGCAGTTTTGTACCTGTGGCACATCTAAAAACTGCAGGACACCGGCCCTTGAGGACTGGAGTTTGACACCCCTGTTTTAAATAAATAAAATAAATTATGAACAACATTGTCCTTCAAACTGAAAACTTTTATCATCCAGTTTTTGCTAGAAAGAGAAATTTAGTTTAAATTTCTAATGCGGTTGATTGATTTATTGACAGACCTAAATGTTGTAGGGAAAAGATTCAGCACAATATTTTTAACTAAAACTATTAATTATATAACCTATAATTAATTAATTAATTGGACAAAATTTGTCAGATTTGTATATTTTACCTCTTAATTTCTATTAGAAATACATTTAAAGATGCAAATAAATAACACATTTTATTGCCCAACATGCAATAACAACGTTCCTTTAGTAACTATTTGTAGCAAATGATCTGCAGTTAAAAAATGTTTTAAAAAAATCATCACTTTCTGCTCAACTTTTCAATACAATGTAGATCAGATCTATTGATTTGTTTTTAGATTAATCGATTAATAGTTGGATGCAGAAGCTGATAAGATTTTATTTACAGAATTTAACCAGGTGAAGCTAAAACTGTAATCGATTTATCACTATTAATTGATTCAAAGTGATTAATCACTATTAATTGATTCAGCCATGATTAGTTCAGGAAAACATTTTGTTAAAAGTTAAAAATGTTTATTGTTTTGGAATAATCGCCTGTTTTTCTGAAATATTTTCCACTTTGGCTCTGAAATCCAAACAAATAAAAAATTTTAAATGTTTTAAACGTTTGTCTCTCTTCACTAACAAACTGAGGTTGTTGTATCTAGTTGCATTTAACTAATTCAGTCCAGCTGCTCAGTTCTGCTTTTATTTACCGTATTAAGTATGTTATAAACTCTCACAGATCTTATTAATTTTCTGGTTTAATCCGTCCAGTTTGGGTCAAACTGAGCAGAACCTCAGTAATAACTCACTTTGTTTATGTTTGTGCGCCGCAGCAACCAGCATCACCATGTCAGCTGACGGGGAGTTCACCAATGAAAACAAGCTGGTGAGCGCTGCTGCCGTTTTAAACCGCCACATCCTGGTTTTACTGCGTGACTCACTTCCTGTTTGTGTTCAGGTGAGACCCAAGGTGGAGTTCAGGTCTCTGCTGCAACACGCCGGAGCCACCAAAGACGTTTTCACCGTAAAGGAGGTACAGAACGTCCTCAGATACATTTAGTATAGTATAATATAGATACTATATGTAAAATTAGTAACCTTTAATAAAAAGATTCAAACAATCTGAATGTGAAGAAACTCTCAGCTGAATCTGGTAACTCCACATCCAGTTTTCATTGAGTTCAGCGCCCCCCGGTGGCTGGAGGAATGATCTGGCTACAGGCCTGGAGAAGTTGGCTAAATGTCTGCAGTTACTTTTTCTTTATTTTGTGCACCATATTAATAATCTCTAGGGTTAAATAAATGACTTATTATTAATTCAATAAGAAATTTAATTTAAAAAATTGGAAAATCTTTGAAAAATCGGCTTCATTTAGTCGAATATGTGAGGTTTTAGTTTTCCTGTTGTTATGACAACCAAAGTTTTTTTGTTTTTTTTTCTCCACAATTTAATTTCTGTGCCAGAGAATGAGTTTGTTTTCTTTAAAATCTTAATATTTGTACCATAAAACTGTAGTTTCCTCCAAATATAGTGGGTTTTCTGTAATGCTGCGTTCTGATTGGCCGTTCTCTCCAGGTCATGTTCTATCTGGGTCAGTACATCATGCAGAGGCAGCTGTACGACCAGAACCAGCAGCACATCGTCCACTGCGCTCAGGACGCTCTGGGCCGGGTTCTGGGCGTCGACAGCTTCTCTGTGAAGGAACCAAGGTGAGTCCGAGTCTCCTCCGGTTCTGGTTCTGGTTCCGGTTCCTGTTTCTCCGCCATGTTGGAACTGAAACGAGTTTCTGTTTCAGGGTTTTGTTTGCAATGATTACCAAGAACCTGGAGGCCGTGAGGAACCAAGGTAGGCCGACTTTAAACGAAATAATAATCTAATTAGGGTCATAATAAATGTTACAGATTATTTTTAAATTTGATCCAATTGAAAAATAAATGTATGTAATGTAAATGATCTGTTGCTTTGTACAACCTGTCAGGTTTTACAGTGAACATATTAGACATTATTAGACATTTTATTAGATTGAAATGTTAAATATTGTGAATAAACTTGTTTCTGTTTTCAGATTCGACGACAGATTTGAGTGAAGCTCACAGCAGCCAGACGGACAGACGGACGGAGGTGAGACGAGTCATTACAGCTTCAATATCATCAATATTTAGATTGATGATATATCAAAAACACTCAATGTGTTTGTTACAGTTTATTTAAAATCTAAATGTATATTTTAAGTTTAAAAGGGTTGAAATAATCTGATTGATTGTGATGAATGGATTCTTGAAATAATCAACTAATTTAGATTTTATTTGTTAAAGTATTTTTTAGCTGCAGATGCATCCTTTGCTACAAATGATTAAGTGATCAATAAAAGAATGCTTTTAATGTTTCAGGGAATAAAATGTAAAGAAATAAATGTAATTAATCTCTAATATTGTTTAAAAGGCTCAATATGGAGAATGTGCCAGTTTTTTTTTTTTTTCGTTTTTCCTGGACGCCGCCAAAACTGGCAAAAATTACAAAGATTAGTTTACTGTGATTTTTAAAAAATTCTATTTATTTATTAATTTAGTTTAGTTTTGTTTTTATTCACATGCTAAATAAAAAACTATTTTATAGAATCTCTAGATCGTTAACAATTCAAAACATAAAAAGGCTTCAAACTGTTGACTTAAAAAAAATATTTTTTTATTTTATTTAATTTTTTTTAATTATTTTTGACTTGTGATTAGGGGCCAAAGGACGTAATTTCAAGGGCCACAAATGGCCCCTGAACCACACCTTGAGAACCCCTGATGTAAATCAAACTAGAATTTAACAGAAATTTAATCTAAATTCAGTCATGTTTGCTACTAAAAAGGAAAAACAATATTAAAATGTAATATTGGAGACTTTTTAATCTAACTTTCAAATGTTTTGATCAAATAAAACATTCAGTAATAAATTAGCAGTTTATTAATTTGGTCCTTTAAACTTCCTGTTTATAAACTTAAACAGCTGTAAAAGATGATGATCCTCCATTTTGGTCTAAAATATTGTTTTACTAACCGTTTAATAACCTTCTGCTCATAATTTAATGCACTGAAAATGTTTATTTTTATTTATTAGTTTTGTTTAAATTCACCAAACCAAACCTGAGTTTGATGTTTTAGGGAGCTGAGAGTTCATCTTCATCTACAGACCAGAGGAGGAGGAGGAGGAGGAGCAACTCAGGTGAGTTTCTGCTGATTGAAACCGACCAATCAGCATGCACCTGGCATAAACTCCGCCCCCCCTCAGGTCCGTCCCACAGCACAGAGGGAGAGGAAGAGGAGCAGCAGTCGGAGGACGAAGAGTCGGACGACAGCAGGAAGCGGCGGCGCTCGGACAGCTTCTCGCTGACGTTCGACAACAGCCTGTCCTGGTGCGTGATTGGAGGGCTGGGAAGTGGGCGGGACAACCGCGGCAGCCAGTCGTCCGACTCACACAGCGTCCGGTCCGGTAGGTCGGAGGTCACGATAGCGGCGTCCAACTCGGACAGCGACAACTTCAGCGTGGAGTTCGAGGTGGAGTCGGTCGACTCGGACGACTACAACGAGGACGACGCGTCGCTGTCCGCCGACGACCAGGTGAGACAAAACCACAATCAATCGATTATAGATCAGCTAAATGTGAATTATTATTGAGCCAAAATGGTTTCTATTCCGGCGGAAAGTTTATTGGACAAAAGAAACTGAATGTTAACGTAACTATTTTACTATTCGTCGATCTTCCTCCTCAGGTTTATGAAGTCACCATCTTCGAGGCGGAGGACGACGACTCGTTTGACGACGACACAGAGATCACAGAAGCTGTGAGTAGAAACGTGTTAGCATTAGCTTTAGCTTTAGCGCTAGCCGCTCTTCACTCAGTTCCGTGGGTTTCACTCTCAGGATTACTGGCGCTGCCCCAAGTGTGACGAGCTGAACCCGCCGCTGCCCAGAAACTGCTTCCGCTGCTGGACGCTGCGTCACGATTGGCTGCCGGAGGCGTCCGCCGACCCCAAAGCCCTCCCCACCAACCAGTCAGCTGCCAAAGAAACTCCAGGTGGGCTCTAGTGTTTGTTCATTTCAATCAAATGTTGTTTAGGCAACAAAACAAAAAGATGTTTTTGTTGGAGGTTCAAGCTAATGGCTAGTCTGAATTAAAACTACAAAACTTTTAGTAGCATAGGATGTATCTGCAGCTAAAACTGGACATCAATGCAGAGCTGATTATGTTTTATATTAACAGGTTAATAATTGGATACAAAAAGTGATTAGGAAAGATTTTTATCTGCTGAATTTGAAGCTGAAACTGTAACTTTCAGAAATATGAAGTTTTTATTTTTTTATCTTAAACGCTAAACTTCGATATGTTTTGAACAGTTTGAATTACCTCTGACTGTGTTGTTCTTCCAGTTGTAACTCCTGCAGGTTCGGATGTGGAGGAAAACGACGGCGTCGACGTTCCTGATGGAAAAAGAGCGAAAACTCCTCTGAACTCCCAGAATTGGTCGGACTGCTCCGCCCCACACTCCCAGAATGCCCTCTGCTCCTCCCAGCCTTCCTCCTCCTCTTCCTCCCAGGAGAAGCTCTGGACGCCGGAGTCCCAGCCGTCGTCATCGGGCGACTCCCAGGACCCGGTGCCGGACCTGGAGCGCAGCGTGTCGGCCGAGTCCCGGCTGCCGGACTCGTGTCTGGACCCGTGTCTCATCTGCCAGTCCCGACCCAAAAACGGCTGCATCGTCCACGGGCGCACCGGACACCTCATGTCCTGCTACGTCTGCGCCAGGAAGCTGAAGAGGAGGAACAAGCTGTGCCCCGTCTGCAGGATGCCCATCCAGTCCGTCGTCCTCACCTACCTGAGCTGAGAACGACCTCCAGCTGACCTTCGTCTGTCTACCTCCACAGGATTCATAATAAATGTGCAAACATCCAGCTGCACCGGTTGCTTAGTTCATTAACTACACCACTAAAAATGTTATAAGATTCTGCAATTAAAAAAATGTTCACCAAAGTTGAAGGGAAATCATTTTGACTTATTTTTAGAAAACAATTTTTTTTCCTCTTTTATCCAGAATAAAGTGGATGCGTTTTATATTGTAAAACTACATTTTGCACCTTTATTTCTTCCAGGAAATGTTCATATATTAGAAATATTACCTTTATTACATCTGTTATTTATTTAAAACAGTTTAAGAGCATTTAAATAATATGGGTTAAGATTTCTAATGTTTTTCTGTTTTTACTGAATAAACCTTTAATTCTCATTTGTTTGAGCTGAGAAATTATTTGAAGATTGAAACTTCAGTTCCCATAATGCCGTGAGACGGTTAGTTAAAAAAATAAAAAAATCAGCGGATTAAAACTAGATTAGTTTTCAAAATCTTAAAATCTGTAGGATGTTACATTTAATGAACACTAGGGGGCAGTGTTTAATCTTTATGACATTTTAAAATGGCCGCTAAAGTTGAAGAACCTGAACTCTGAAAATTAAATTAAAATTATTTTGACTTAAATTTATAAAACGTTCAAGTTTCACCATAAATCTTTTTTTATAAGTGGATGCTTTTCATTCTGTGACGCTTTTGCACATTTATTTATTCCAGAAAAGTTCAAGAAGTTATACCTCTTATTAATTTGAAACGCTTTAAATAATGATTTACTATTTCTAATTTTTTTCTGTTTGTTTTTACTAAATAAATCTTTAATTCTCATCTGTTTGAGCTGCCAAATTATTCAAAGTTGTAAACTTCATTTCCCATAATGCTGTGTGATGGTTAGTTTTTATTTTTAAATAAAGTTATCCGTTATAAACTTAAGTTTTTAAAATATGAAAAATCTCTGCAGGATGTGCTGTATTTATTAACACATCCTTTAAAACTACTCAAAATAGATTTAAACTTGATTTAAAACTATTTTGTGTTTTATTATAAAAAGTAAAAATGTGTTTCTTTTACCTAAAATACAAGTGAAATTATTTTGTAGATAAACTTTAAAAAACTAGATTTTGCTGCCGTATAGCTAAGAATTAAGTTGCTAAACTTTGATGTTTATTAGAAAATAAAGTTTGAAAACATAAACTCACCTCTGATCAGAACTGGTCCGGTTCCGGTTTGCAGATACTTTCTGTTACAAAGGAAAGCACAGCAGAATTTGGATCATCACAGTTTTGTTTTCTCTGCTATTATTAAATATCAAAGACTTTTTTAAAACATAATTTTACACACGCGGCATATGACTGAATCAGTTCACCCCGCTTTTATTTTTATAGTCTACTTCCGGTTATCCGATGAATTAGCATATTGGCCTTCCGATGGGTGTCAACGCGGTCGTCTAAGCCACAATATTGTATTTGTCTAAAAATGACATTTAATGGTCTAATTTCAATACTGTAGCGTCTCAAGAAACTGAATTTTGTTTCTTAAATAACCTAAAACCCAGAATTCCAAATAAACAAACTAACGATTGAAACTGCGGGTGATGAGTTTCACTTTAATTAAATTCCTTAAAATATATAAACTCTAAATTCTCAAACTATTAAAGGAGAAAATAGACAATTGAGAAACTTACTTGTGTCTCCGGTTTGTGGATGTAAAACATGGCGGCTTGTTGAGGTCAATAGGAAGCACAGGATTCTTCTGGGTTTAAATGTCTCAAATGAGCTGAAAACGGTGTGAAAACATGCAAAGATGGATAAAAATATAAATGTTTAACTTTTACTTTGGTTCAAGTTCTAGTAAAGCGTCCAGTTGGTATGACCCATTAAACCTCAGATCAATTTAGCTTTCTAAAATAAAAATGAGAAAAGTTAGCTTTTTATTCATTTTGGCCTAAATTCTGCTGGACGATAATCAAAACATTTCAACTTGGAAAGTTTGAGGTTCTTTCCAAACTGTGACCTGAAAATCCAATATGGCTGCTGTAGACACGTCATCTGCATAGAATCACATTTCTTTAGCATTAATCTATAAAATACAGAAAAGAGCAACATTCAGCTGGAACCCAGTTAATTCATTGTAAGAAGAACATTGAACATAAAAACATGTTAAAAACAAAACAAGACGCCGTTCTTTCATTTGTATAAACATACTTTATTGGATATTTGGACTTCCTAGATCTGGATTTTTTTTTTCCCCACTTCAACAGAAGAGTAACAGATTTGGGCTTCAGTTCACTTCAGATCTGTTCTGGTAACATCTGAGTCCATTTCAAAGTCTAAAGGTTGGTCCATCCAAACCATTCCTGCCATCGCTTCACAACCGTAACCAACGGCAACGCTGGCTTTAAAGTCCCTTACTGGATCAGGCTTCGGGACGAGGAAACATTCGGACTTATTCACGTGCGCCTTAATGTTCTTCATCATATTCTAACACAGAAACCCAAAGATCCTCGACGACGATCAGAACATTTGGCAGTAAAGTTCACATTTGAGTTTCTGTTTCTACCTGAAACAAACTGGAGTTGATCATAATTGGGTCAGGACAAGAATTTAAAGGGACAGTTTCACAATTTCTATCGCCTGTTCAGTTAGTGCCAAGTCTTGACTTAAACGAACAGCTGAAACATTCAGTTCTGTGATCCGGTTCTGGTCGGTTTGTTCCTTTCAGATCCACTTCATCTCTTTAAGGCACTCACTGGTGGCAAAGAGAAGGCAGACAAAAGCAAGCGTCGGCAGAGGCGGACATGTTGTTCATCCATGAAGGCTGAAAAATGTTTCAAACATGAAAACACGAAAGCAAGAGTTCATCCGGACGTTTCGTCAACGACACGGCGGCTAAAGTTTCACATTTTTTTTATCGTAAAAGTACCGAAAATCCTTTTAGACTCAAACATATCCTAGATTCAGAGCATTTGGCACCAAAGTGGCTTCAGTGAAAGTTTGAGAAAAGCTGCGATGGTTTACAGATTTGATATGATGTTTAATATAAAAAACATTTTTGAGTTTATGTCATGATGTGGGTAACAAGTTCGACTCATAAAATTTTGCGTATTTTCATTTAGATTTCCTCAATTTGAGCCAAAATGAAAGCAGGTTTCATGATTAATATTAGAGGATGATTAAGTGGGCGGAGCCTGATCAGACCACTGCTGCCGTCCAATCAGAGCAGGCTGGGTGTTTCGGGGCGGGGCTTAAACCAACCATCATCTTTCATTTTCTGTTTGTTTTATGAATTTACTGAAAATTACTGAAATAAACCAACTTTTCCACAAACTAGCTCTCAGTATTTGAGATTTTTAGCGCAAAATATATAAATTATTTAATGCGGAACCATAAAAATGAACTATAAACGGATGAATTAATAAATAAATTGAAGACAATGATTAGGAAAGTCAAGAATCAGTAAAAAACTAATCAGTACCTTTTATAGTTGCTTGTGCAATAATTCAGAAGGGAACTATGAGTTGTGAACAGCACACCCAGTGGTGGAAAAGCGCAACTACAACTGAAATATTAACATTTTTTTAAACATTTTCTTCACAAATGTGAATCTAGTTTATCTCTAAACCAGCTAAATTTGTTTATGTCGCATAATTTTTAAATGATGTAATACGTAACTTATTTTACTTTTCAGATTTTCTGGACTTTGGTGCGTCTTTAAAAGATTTTTGTTTGTTTTTAACTAACTTCCTGAACGTGAAGGAAATGCAGCCGTTGGTTTCTGGCGACCGAGAAGCAGAAACTCAGGATACAAAACAGGAAACATAAAAATAAAACTAAAGAGAGTCGCTGATGTTTCGAACATGTGGACCCGCCGGGCCTCCGTACCGTCCAGTACAAAAAGAGCTGGAAATCCTGAAGGTCCGATCAAAACGTCCCAAAAAACAAAACATTTTGTCACTTCACTCAGATTTTCTCCATCTTTTGGTGAATTTCAAAACGATATTTTCTTTTAGTTTGTTTGCTTTTGGGCGCTGAGTGGAAATTGGTCTCTTCTGGTCCTGCTAGCATCTCTCCAGACATTCAGATGAGTCCGTACGCTCAGAACAGAAGAAGAAGCCCCGCCCCCTCAGTGAGGTCAGAGGTCAGTGACTTTGTTCTCCAGGGCGGCTGCAACCTGCTGCAGGCGGAGCGTCAGCTGCCTGTTCTGGGCGGCCGGGTCCTCGTCCAGAGACTGGATGATCTGAGGAACAAAACAGCATTTTTAGCATCTTTCATTTGATTTTTATCAAAAATCTGGACAAAAACAACTTCAGTTACATTTACTCCTGAAAAACTAAAAAAATAAATAAACTCTTTATAGAAAATGTTTTTTTTTTTCAAACATACTGACCTAAATATTATTTTTTATCTTTAATTAAATTTAAATTTATGTCCATATTTCAAATAATTTTTTGCATATTTGCATGAAAATCAGATCAACACAATTTTAACCTTAATACACGTTAAAATTAACTCACTAAACACTAAAAAATGTATTATAATCTTCATTTAAAGAACGCTAATGACTCGTTGCTAAGTGATTATGCAAACGTAATAAAATAAAAAAAACTAAAAGTCATAATTTGGTATCAATGTTGAATTTCATTTCCACCATTTTCTGTCAGTTTCAGGTTTTCTGTGAAAGTGAATGAAAACGTTTGGATTCCTCACCAGGTCGAAGTACTTGCTGGCGTACTGGTAGAGCTGATGTAAGGCCACCTGGGTGTTCAGCTTGTCTGTGTGTTGCTGCAAGAACAAGAGCAGCAGATTTATTATGCAGCAAACAACAACAGAAAAAAATACCAGAATGTTAGTCATTCAAGCCAATTAAATAAACCCCTGTAGAGGGCGCTCTGGCTACAAATCTCTCATTATGACTACAGTTCTTGTTCAAATATTCACACACTTTTATTTATTTTTCCCAACATGCTAAAGCTACAAGCTTCAGTTTTATGTAACAGAAAAAAGAATCACTATGAAGAGAAACAGAAAACTTTCATGTAGATCACATGTGTCAAACTCAAGGCCCGCGGGCCACATGTGGCCCGCCACGTCATTTTATGTGGCCCTCTCCCCCCACCACCGTTTTACAGGCCCGTTATTGACTTAAAATAGGTTTTGAGC
>CAEFZY010039887.1:0-58889 GCA_903066815.1 Brachyrhaphis roseni
CATCCATCCATCCATCCATCCATCCATCCATCCATCCATCCATCCATCCATCCATCCATCCATCCATCCATCCATCATGCTACTCCATTTTCCCCTGGTATTTAGGAAGAATAATTTTCTGTGACTCATGTTACTGTTTAGCTAGCAGCTAACATTAGATAGAAGCTAACATTAGATAGAAGCTAACATTAGCTGGTTGCTAACGTTAGCTTCTATCTAATGTTAGCTAGCAGCAATTAGCTTTTCTTTAAAAAAATAAACAGAAAACCAAAGTTTTTCCCTGAACATGAATCAGAATAAAAACTGTTTTTGCTCCATTTGTTTTGTGTTTCCTTAAAAAGTCAAACACATTAATCTCATTTCATATAAATGTTTCTGAGCTCAAATTTCATAAATTAAATTCCCATGAATATTATTTTATCTAACTGTGAATCAATCATGAGGATTTGGTGGTTAATGTTTCCAAACTGAAGGTTTTCTGCTCCATTGTTTCTGTAAAGATCAACCAGGAGCTTTTGTCCTAAAACAAACACTGATATCAACCATCAGTAAGATGCCAGAGACCCAGTGGCAAACTGGGAGCGTTTGTGTCCAAACTGGGATCCACTTAAAACCAGTCAATGATCAACCAGCCCAGTCAGTGAGCGATTGATATCGATTGTCATTTTTACAGATCATTTCCTCTGAAGATGATTAATAAATGTGTTTCTCAGCCGTCGTATTAAACCTCCAGGCTCCAGGTTCTTCAGTGGAAACCAAATTTAGATTAACATCTAAATGACATTAACAGTTTGAAACAGTTCTAGAGTCTGAAAGGAAGGATCTCTGGTAATGCTGCTTTGTGCACCAAGGATGCAGCAGTTTGTTTCTGACCATCAATGCTCACTAACTGTTCACTCCACAAGTTTCCATATCCTCTAATTCTAATGAGTCAGTCACATGAGTTTCTGATGGACTTTAACTAGGCCTGGTTCTGGTTCTGCTGGAGGTTTCTACCTGTTTCAGTTCCACGTATTGAATGGATAAAAGGTTCTCAAACTTGACATTTCTGGTTAATACCGGCAGCATGTACAGGTTCTGCAGTTTTGTTCCTTGATCTGCTTCTAATTCCACCTTTAGGTAATTAAAACTTTTAGTTTATTTAACTTGTTTTATGATTTACTATCAGAATCTTTGCGTTTCCATTTTGACCGTTATTATGAGTCTCTGGTCCAGAAATGCATAAAATCCTGCAGGTGAGATTCTCTGAGCTTCGTCCCGTTTCAGTTTGTCGGATCAGATCGATGGCGTCTCGTGTCAGAACCGATCAATACTGTTTACAGTCGGACTCAGGAGTGAAACCGGCAGCAGGTTCTGATTTCTGAACCTCAGATAAATGAAGAACAGACAGACGGATAAAAGGAGGATGTGAGGAAAATAATAAACCAGCAATCAAACACCAAAAATAAATATTACAGCAAATAAACCGAAGACATCAGTAGAAGATGCTGGTTTATGGTTTTAAGTTTATTCTGCCATAAGAACAAATATATTTAATAACTAAATATTCATTTCTAAACTAAACTGGTGGTTATCAGGTTAAATATTTAACAGCTCAATATCTAATTATTTAGCTCTAAATATATATTTAAATCTCAGATAATATTCAGCTCATAGAACTAAATATTATCTATTTCTCTTCTAACTCTTTAGTTACCTTGGAGATAATATTCAAAAGTACTAGTTGTATAGCAGATTATCACTTAACTAGTAGTTTTTACAATCAGTGTTAAGAAATTATTGATTAGAAATTAGCTGCTATATTTTGCTGAAACGTTAGTTTTGTCTTTATTTATAAAGATATTTGCATTATAAAAGTATTCAGTGATATTTTGTGTTTTTGCAGTTTGGAAAGTTAGATTTTAATTCATTGAGTGAAAATGTGTTTAGGATTCACAGAAATGACCAACCTGAATATAAACTCATCAACTTAGTTTTAGTTTGTCTCTAATTTAGCTTTTGAAGCTGCAGACGGACAGAAAGCTGCTAAAAATAACTGAGTCTGAGTCCAGCAGGTATTTATTATCTGGTTTTAACGAAGCTGCGGCCGAATGGTCAAGGTCAGGCTGAGGAATCGGCGTCCGATTCATCATGGCCGCCTCCGAATGGAGGCTGGAGATGAGCTGAGTGGAAACGGCAGGATGTGGCGCTTCGTTATGTCCACTGTAGTGATGGAGGACGGCGCGCTGCCTGTACATCACTCACACTGCAGACAGTGTGTGTGTGTGTGTGTGTGTGTTTTCCCATCAGCCTGTCTCATTTATTCTCTTTATCCCAGTTTGGCTCCCAGGCTAAAGGCAACAGTTATTTCCTGAGTTTCATCTCCAGGCGCCGGAGTGAAGGGAAACGATGCGTCTGCTCGGTTTGTTCTCAACTTTTATTATTCATCAAACGAAGAAGTGAAAGTTTAAAGACACGATTCTCACTTCCCAGAGAATTATGGGAAAATATCCACCAGGTGATCAAATTCACAGGTTGACCGGTCACCGTCACGCTCAGCTGTAAAGTCAAAAACAACAGCAATAATTTGGTTTATTTAACCTGCATAAGATCAAATATTTCACTAGAAAACTTTATATTTAGTTTCCCAAACTAAATATTCTGCTTGAAACTACATGTTTAGGTTGCTATTGAAATATTTATTTAGTTTGAAGCAAGTATGAAGCTTGTTTAGTTAAAACATTTAGCTTTTTAAATATTTATTTTACAAACATAATATTTAATTAGCGAGCTTAAGATTTGACTCAATCAAATTAGTGTTGAACTAAATATTTAGTTTGTATCTAAATATTTAGCTTGTTAACTAAATAATTAGCTATCAAACACATCAGCTTGCTAGTATTTTAGTTGAAGCTAAATATTTAGCCTGCTAACCAAGTATTTAGTTAGCAAACTAGATATTTACAATACTAGATAAATGTTTAGATTAAAGCTAAATAATTTGTCTGCTAACTAAATATTCAGCTTCCTAGGTTCATGGGAAGCTAAATATTTAACTTGCTAACTGATTATTTATCTGACACTGAGGTCTTGCTGATGCTGCAGAGCACGGTGGTGGAGAGGTGATGATGTGGGGAAACATTCTGGGGTCAAATGTCATCAGGCTCATTTGCTCCTCAATGTCCTTCCAGGTCCATCTGCTCTAAAAATGAAAAATGAATCACAAGCAGGTGAAAAATGTAGAAATCCTGTAAATAAATGTAACTGTTTTACTGAAGTTCCGTGCGGCTCTTTTTGCGCTGCTGTCTGTTTCTGCGGTAACTGGAGATGCGTTCAGGTACATCTGAGTTATTTCGGGTCTCTGGAGACGTTTGGCTGACTCTGTCCTCTCTCTCCTGAAGCTCCGCCTCGGATGCTGCTGCCGCTGCTGCTTGTTTATCTGATTACAGCCTTACAGGAACGGTTTCTCCTTAAAGAGACACCAGTTTAATTAATCAGCCTAAACCAGCAGCAGCAGAAAGAGGAAGAGGAAGAGGAGGAGGAAGGAGACCGCCGCGGAGGACGCAGATGAAGAGCAGCGTCCATCTTCTCGCTGCCTCCCTGATCTCGGCCCTTGAGGAGGATTATGAGTCCGATCTGAGCCGCCATGGATGCGGGGAAACCCTGCATCGTCTCCTCGGATCTCCACCCTGCAGGAGGAGCGGGCCGTGAACGCGTCACGCATTCAGACAGTCGGTGAAGCTGCGGAGTGTCCAGCGCGGCCTCAGTGAGGTAACACCGCACCCTGAAGTCTTCCTCCCTCCTCCTCACATGGACCTCTGACAAACGCCTTTAGCTCCGCCGCAGACGCGGTGCGCAGATGCGGCGCGCCGATGCGCCGCGCCTGGTTGTCCGCGCTGCGCGCCGCGCTGCGGCCGCTCGCTGAGGCTCTGCTCCGGGACGGCGGCTGCCCGCGGCGCGGCAGGATGGTCCGCGTCGCCAGCGCGCTGGGGCTCGTCATCTTCAGCGTGGCGCTGCTCATCCTGTCGCTCATCAGCTACGTGTCCATCAAGAAGGACTTCCTGCCCGGATCCCCGCGGTTCGGACCCAACGGAGGCCCCAGGATGTACATGTTCCACACGGGGTTCCGGTGAGTCCAGAGGAGGTTCTGATGAGGCCTGCTGTGTTTTCATTGGCTGCTCTGAAAACCCAAACCTGACTCATCATTTCACAGAGATGAGACTGTGCAGAAGTCTTAAATCATCGTCACTTCCTGCTAGTTTGACTCCAAACATCAAATAGAAACATTTTTCACCTGACAGCCAGGTAGTTTAATATTTAACTATTGCAAGTTTAATTCTTACTCAGATAAATATTTAGCTTTAAAAAACATTTAGCTAACGAGCTATGATAGCTTCAATCTAAATATTTACATACCAACTTCAAAATTTAGCACTAAAGCTAAATTTGGCTAAAAACAAAAGCAGTTAGCTAACTATTTAGCAAGCTAAATATGTAGCTTCAACCTAAATATTTAGCTAACAAGTTCAGTAGTTAGTGAGAAAGCTAAATATTTAAGTTAAAACTAAACAGTTATCTAGTTAGCTAACCACTTAGCAAGTTAAATATGAAGCTTTAATTATAATATAGTTACCAAGTTTAACATTTAGTTTCAAACAAATATGTAGTTGGAGCTAAATATTAGTTTGTTAGCTAAATATGTAGTTTGCAACCTAAATAGCTTTGTTTTAAGTTAAATATCTAAATAGTGAACTAAATGTTTAGTTTGAAAACAAAGTATTCTGTTTAAAGCTAATACTGACTGTTTACAGAAGTAAAACTGAACACTGATGATTTTAAAGTTGTTGAGCAAAGGGAACCAACAGGGTTAGTGTATCAGAACTACATATAGCGTTTTAGCATTAGCTTCTGCTACATATCGCGTTAGCAAAGCACTTTAGTTTCTGCTAATGTTATGTTTTTAGATGTTTATCTGTTGGTGACAGTTTCATGGCACTGAGATATCCCCACAGTGCAGTGGAACCTCTTCTATTTTTCATAGAGCATTTCTAAAATATTGAAAAGAAAAGTCAAAGAAGACAGGAAGAAGTGAGAGATGCTTTAAAACTTCTGCTCTGAACTGTGCATCAGTGTTTTTCCACTGAAGATCCTAGCAGCTGTAACTGAAACCTCTGGGGAGAATATGAACGCTGTTGTATTTCACAATGTTAACTCATCCAACCGAACTCGTAACGGTCCGAATCGGTTCGTCTGAAACCGACTAGCTAGGGTCAGAGTGCGAGACAGGTGGGTCATTAGCATAGCAGAGGTTCTGTTTGGATACACTACACTACACGTTAGCGTTAGCATGTCAAGTAGCAAATGTTGCTACTGAGGAACTTTATGTTTACATTATTAGAATGAGACAACAACACCATCCGCTAATATGCTAATGGTTTAGCTAATTTTTTGATTAACCCTTTGACATTTTTGCTAACTTTGAAAACATTTTAATGCATTTATCCTTAGCATTAGTTTCATGGTTAGCATTAGCTTTCACTAAACACCACTTTGGTATAGCGAGTTGGCATTGAGTTTCCCTAAATATGTTGGAAATGCGCTTTAGCGTTAGCTTATGCTAAATATGTCAGCATTGCACTTTAGCAATGTAATTTTTCTTGATAGATTTATAAAACCAATAATGATGTAAAACATCCAGGATGAATATTTTTATGCACTTTATCTTCAGATCTAATGGATTTTAGTTGCTTTAGACCTTTGACCTTTTTTGCTAGAGTGAAATCTTTTCTGTCTCTCAGATTAGCAACTCTGTATTTAAATTACAGCACTGTGAAAAACATCTTAATTTCTTTAGATTTTCCTTCCAAGCAGCTTGATTATTATTATTATTATTATTATTATTATTATTATTATTATTATTATTATTATTATATTTTTACCATCAGCTCTCCAGACTTTATAAAGAGCGGGACCGGATAAATCAGTTATTTTATATTTCCATCAGCTCCTGCATGTTCAGGTCTAATGTGATTTTAGAGCCTCTGCTGTCGGTTTAAAGCTGAGAAGTCAGATGTTTTTGTATTGTTGTTGTTTTTTTACATCTTTGCTGCAGCGAGAGGCCGCCTCGTAAACCCGACCTGAGGTGAATACAGAGCGACGTTTTCTACCCGTCTCTAACTTCCTCTACAACCAGCAGCTTCTGCTTCAGCTCTGTTTGGCCGTTTGGCTGAAAAACAAAACAAAATAAATAAATCTGCAGCAACTTTGTTTCACAGATGAGACAAAGCAAAGTTCAGCCAGAGACGCTGACTTTGCCTTGGCAACTTTTAGTCTTGTGGTGTTGATTTTGGAACAGCATCAATGGAAAGAGTTTAAAAATATACTTTTAATGAAAAAACGTTGGTTAGTAAAAGAAAATGCAAAAGATACACTTTTATAATAAATACTAAAACAATTTCTTTGAGTTTGAGCCATAAATTTGTATGTTTTAGTGTCTCATGCTGTTTCTGATTCAGCACTGCTTCTGTCTGCCTGAAATAATCTGTTTGCCAACATGAATGATCGATTACTGAACATACTTTTAACTTCTTGTTTCTCTCATTTGACATGTGATTATTTTTTATATTGTAATAAAGGATCCAGATTTGTTTTTAGGAGTTCTTAAACTGGGTTTTAGTTTTTTAAATTTGCTTTAGCATAACTATTGTAGCAGTTTTGAACTATTTTTAACCTTTTCCAGTGGATATGAGGATGCTAACATGCTAATGCTAACTTACTGCCCTTAAGAAAAAGGCGGGAAAACACAAACAGTTTTTTACATGTTAGCATTATAGTTTGTTAAATTTTCTATTTACCATAAAATATAATCAAAATACACTTAATAATTCAGATTTTTGCAGATGTTTTGTTTTACAAAGTTATAGTTTTCAAAGAAACTTACCTGAAAAACGGTGAAAAAGGCGGGAAAACGACAAAGCTAGCTAACGTAGCATTTCCAGTTTTTATTGTTTATAATCAGTTAAATGTGTCAAATCTTAGGATCATATAAAAACTATTTTCTTATATTTTAAACATTTGTACTTTTAGCAAATTGTTTTATTGATGTAAAATCAGCTTCATATCACATCAGTTACTAATTCAGTATATTTATTATGATTGAAGGAGAATTTATTTTTACTTTCTTTTACTACAAAAACTGTTCATCTTAACAAGTGAATTTAAAATATTTCAAGATGTTGGAAAAACATTTAAAGTTTTTTTAAAATGATTAAATTCAGTAAAAGCTGAAAAACCTAACATTTTATCCAACATGTGGATTCTCTGCTAGCAACTTGTTAAGATGAGCAACGTTGCTGCAACTTTCTGGCTTTCTTACTAACTTCTAAGCACAACTTTGAAGTTATTTGCGCTTTGAATAAATAAGAATATTTCAGATAGAGAAAAGAGACTGAGAGTCTGCATTTACACTGAGCCGACAGCGTAAATGAAAATGATTTTAATGCATCTGGTTTCCTGAACCTTTTTGTTGCTGCGGTTTTTAGAAGCAATTTAGCTCCAATATTCTGATAACCAACAAATTAATAACATTTTTATCTCTAATTCTGTCAAAATTCATCTTATTATAATAGTTTAATCCAGATGTCAATGAGCTTCTGGCCCTTTAAGAGATTTAAGCAGGTAATCAGACAGGTTGCACTGCAAAAACACAAAATCTTACCAAGTACTTTGTTTAGTTTCTGATGCAAATAAGACTAAATTAAATTCAAAGTAACGTTTTATCAGAGTAAAAAGTTACTCTTAAGTTAGTTTTGCGTTATTTCATGTGTACTAAGATATTGGCTTAAAACCGACACAGAAATACTTTTAAAGATTTTGTGTTTTTACAGTGTAAAGGTTAACAGGAACAGGAAAAATATTTTATAATCCATGTTTGAAATTAATCTCACTACATTTGACTGTTTATTAAATGAAACAGTTGTTGTTTGTTTCCTTTGACAGCTAAATATATAATTGTTTTTCTAAAAATAAATAAAATATTGAGTTATTTGTTGAAGAAACATTTAAAAAATAGTTTTGACAATTTTTTCCTTAAATTAAGAATCCATAATTGGTTTAAGTGATCAACCTGTCTGCTTATTGATTAAATTTGTCTCAATTTGAAGCAACTATTTTTATAAAACATTAAAAACCTTTTAGTTTTTTTACATTTCCAAAGCGACTGCATGCAGAAGAGCTGAACTGCTTCTGAAAACCCGTTGAAACTGAACCGCTGAGACCCGCTGAGGCAGGAAAACCCAGTTAATCATCTGGTTTGCTCTGCGCAGCTCCCAGCTGGCCATGAAGTACCTGGATCCAGACTTCGTTCCTCTGTCCAACGCTCTGACCGAGGATCTGCAGAACGCCTCTAAATGGAGGTTCAACAGCACAGCTTTCTCACAGCTGAGGTACGACAACCACAGCAGCCTGACAGGCTTTTAGCAGCAGCACTGAAACGGCCTCAGCATGTGGAGTGAACAGCAGCTGAAGCTCACAGTGGCAGAAAACTGGGACGTTTTAGAAAAAGATGTGGAAATATTTCATTAAACATGTTTATTTAAAGCTGTAACTTTTATAAAAAATGTTGTTTTTTTTAAACTTATTTATTGAGACAGATAATCTGTGAAAACATGTAGCTCCTCTGCCTTCTCCCAGTGCTAACTAAAAACAGCCAATCAGAGCCAGGAGGCGGGGCTTAGCGCTGTCAATCATTCCTTGTCAGTAGCTTTAGCATGTTGTGAATGCTAAAGCTAGTTAGCATGGCCACTGATGACGGCAGATAAACAGTTCTGTAACATTAAGTTGATAGCACATTTAGCAGCATGTTTCTGAGGATGATTGACAGCGGTAAGGAGCGCCTCTTGGCTCTTTAAGAAATATAAGCAGGTAATCTGACAGATTTTACAGAGATAAACTAACTGGAGGAGGGAAAATATGTTGTAATGAATGTTTGAACCAGGGAGATATTCTAGTGACAAGAAACAACCAATCAGAGCCAGGAGGCGGGTCTTAGCGCTGTCAATCATTTCCCATCAGTACAGCATGTTGTGAATGCTAAAGCTAATGAGCATGGCAATGAATGACAGCAGATTAACAGTTTTTCTGTAATGTTGAGTTGTTTTTCCATCATTACCATATTTAGCAGCGCGTTTACAAGGTTGATTCACAGCGCAAAGACCCGCCTCCTGTCTCTGATTGGTTGTTTTAGGTCATTTCTTCAGACGTAGCAATCGTAGCTCAGGGAGGAGATTCATCATCTTTTCACAGATTATCTGACTCATATTTCACAACATGGTGAAAATCTTAATATATAAAACTGTATTTTTAAGTGAGTTTTGTTGTGATTTACTTTATATAAAATAATCTGACTTTTCCAAGAGTTTCCATTAAAGTCGCTGTACCGTCTTGCAGGACGGAGATTTCTCAACACATCGACATCCCTCGTAACTTCACGTTGACCCGCGACTCCGTCAGAGTCGGCCAGCTGATGCACTTTGACTATTCCAGCCATAAATATGTCTACTCCATCGGCGAGAACTTCCGGTCGCTGCTGCCGGAGGTTTCGCCCGTCCTCAACAGGCGCTACAACGTCTGCGCCGTCATCGGGAACAGCGGCATCCTCACCGGCTCGCGCTGCGGGGACCAGATTGAAAAATACGACTTTGTCCTCCGATGCAACTTCGCGCCGACGGAGATTTTTAAGAAGGACGTTGGGCGTCGGACCAACATGACGACCTTTAACCCCAGCATCCTGGAGAAATACTACAATAACCTGCTGACTGTGCAGGACAGGAACAACTTTTTCCTGAGCCTGAAGAAGCTGGACAGAGCCATCCTGTGGATCCCAGCGTTTTTCTTCCACACTTCAGCCACGGTGACCAGGACGCTGGTGGACTTCTTCGTGGAACATCGAGGTCAGCTGAAGGTCCAGTTGGCCTGGCCTGGAAACATCATGCAGTACATCAACAAGTGAGTCACATTTCATCAGAGAAAATAGCTCACTGCTGGAGAAGCTGCCAACAGCAGCAACATGAAGAATTACTCATGTTTTTAAAGTACAAACTATAAAAATATCTTAATGTATTTAATCACTTCTGAATCTTTTAATGCTGCTTCTACTTTTCCACATTTTGATGTTCCAATTATAAACATCAGCTGATTTTATTGGGATTTTATGTGACAAACCAACACAAAGCAGTGCAGAAATGTGACATTGAAGGAAAATTATTCAAGATTTGTTTATAAAAATAAAAATCTGAAAAATGTGGAGGATATATAAAGTATCCTGAACACTTTGCAGACATTTTTAGCTCGTTTTTCTTTCCAAAACACGTCAAGCTCAGTTTGCCTGGGTGGAGAGCATCTGACACATCCATTTTGAACAGAGTTTCACTTAGTTTTAGGTCTGGACTTTGTCTAGGCCACTCCAGTTCATCTATAGCTGCATGTTGTTGATATTCAGATGACGTATTGAGCAGGTTAGGGGTGTAAATACTTTTTCCAGGTGCATGAAGCCTCCAGATTGTGAACTAAAACCACCGTTTTGTCTCACTCAGATCCTGTTTGTAGTCGTTTCCAGAAGCTAACATGTTGTAGCTTCGCTTTGTGTTTACAGCAAAGAGGAGCTTTAGCCTGCAAAGCCGGATTATGAGGAAGCGGCTATTTAACGAAGGGAATGAAAGGCGGCTGTAACTGTGGAGGGGGATTTAAGTCCGGCGCTTAATGGTGTCTCAGATAAGTAGGCAGCTTGTAACAGTAACCTAATCTTTAGCAATCCCATTAAATCTACCTGCAGTGGGAGAATTACCACTTTCAGCAGCTCCAGGACTCCTGGACGCTTTTGTCCAGGACGGAGAGGAGAATCTCCCCCTCTGAGATCACAATCAGGAAAAGAAGAGATTTTTTTACTTTGTTAATCAGTGGAACCACCACTGATTCTGTAAGAACCACCGCTGGCAGAAGGCTGGTTAAGCCCCGCCTTCTGCCAGCCACCAACCAATCAAAATCAAGGTAATCCATAAACTAAACTCCAATAACTAAGATAAGATAAATGATGAATTCACACCAGCTTCGTTTAGTTTGTTTTAGTCCAACTCCAGTCCGTTTAATTTTAGGCCTCATCAAGTTCATGAATGTTCTTAAAGGGCCGGTAGCACCAGAATATATCGATAAAACTGCTTCCAAACTGTTAAAGCATAAATAACAAGGAACAATGTCTTGTTATAAGTGACATAATCTGGTAGTGGAACTAGAATATTGACTGTATTCTATGAATTTGTGTTTTTATGTGTGTTTTACCGCCTTGTTGCTGAAATGTGCTATAAAAATCAACTTGATTGACTAAAAAAAATCTTGGTTGAAAGAAAATAATTTTTCGGCTTAATAACATGAATAACAAAAGTTTTCTTTTCTTTTTTTATGTTTGTTTATCGGAACATAATTTCCAAATAGATATTTTTGCTGTTCTTTTCTCTGCAGGTACTGGAAAACCAAGCAGTTGTCTCCGAAGCGCCTGAGCACAGGGATCCTGATGTACACACTGGCGTCCTCCATGTGCGACCAGATCCACCTGTACGGGTTCTGGCCCTTCGGCTGGGACCCCAACACGGGGAAGGAGCTGCCGTACCATTACTACGACAAGAAGGGCACCAAGTTCACCACCAAGTGGCAGGAATCCCACCAGCTGCCGGCCGAGTTCAAGCTGCTCTACAAGATGCACACCGAAGGTCTGCTGAAGCTCAGCCTGTCGCACTGCGCTTAGTGGCTGGATTCAGACCGCTAACAGCACAGCTAACGGCCAAACTACAGCAGAACTACAGCAGAACTACAGCCAAACTACGGCAAGAACCGGACCTGGAGTCATTCAGAGTGAAAGCAAAATCGGGGCTTTAAGACGTAAAGGACCTGAGTGAAGCCGGCCCCCAAACCTGCTGCAAAGCTAATGAAATTAGCGGCAAACCTTTGTGCTGCGTTTGTGCTGCTAGCATTTTAAAAACACTAATTAAAAAGTTTTCAGAGGCTAACTGGACTCCTGGGTACAAATTTAATCAAAATTATTGTCAAACTTTTGTGCTGCAGAAATATTTTTGTTTGTGCTGCTTTTGCTTTAAAGACATTAGTAAAAGTTCAAAGTTCAGAAGGTCAACCAGCTCAAACACATTACTCAAGTCTAACAAAGTTGGTGTCTAATGTTTGTGCTGCAAAATGTTTGGTTTGTGCTGGTTTTGCTTTGAAGATATTAATAAAAGTTTACATTTAAAAACTTTTACCAGCCCCTCCCTGTTATTCAAATCTAACAAAATTGGTGTTAAAATTTATACTTGGTTTGTGCTGGAATTTTTTTTGTGCTGCTTTTACTTGGAAAATAGTAATGAAAATCTTTGCTGCACTAATATTTGACACCAATTTTGCTTATTTGGGTAATGTGGCTGGGCTGGTTGACCTTCTGACCTTTAAACTATTTAATATATTTAAAGCCATAGCAACACAAATGAAAATTTGCTGCAGAGTTGGTTGACACCAATTTTCTTTGATTTTGTAAACATTTGGAGCTGGTTGACCTTTGATGACCTCTGGAAGCATTTATTACCATCTTTGACATGATACAAAAGAAAATTTTTGCTGCACAAACGTAGCACAAACTGACACCAATTCTGTTAGATTTGAAGACGATGGGCTGCCAACGACTCTCAGGTGAGAAAATGGCTGCAGGAAGAATCTGATCTGCAAACAGCAACAATCCAATTCGCTGAAACTTCTGTTTTCTAATGTTTAAATGAAAAATTGATCAAGCTGTTTTCTTTTTTCTGCATTTCTGTTAGTTTTATTTGCTATACAGTGTATAAAATCTGAAAGTACATTTCCAACTTTTGACCATCTCAATATTGTTTTTAGGTGAGCAGAAAACATTTGTAGACTTAGTTAGCATCCAAACTGAGAGCTTTGGAAAAAAAATCAAGATTGGACTGGAGTGGACATCATTAAAACAGTCAGGGTTCTAATGATGAGATCGAAATCAAATGGCGAAAACGCAGCAACAAAATGCAAAACCAGTTAATAAACTGGAAGCAGGCGTGGAGTTAAAATGGGAAACAAAGCAACTTAATACCAGAAGCGTTACTGTGAAGATAAAATTGAAAACGAAACTTAATAAAATGCTAGCTAATAACAGCTAACTGCCATTTTTATTCAGCGTGACAATAATCTGTTTTCTGATTCTTTAAAAACTTTTACTCAGGCCAAGTTCCACAAAAACACATTTTATTGTCAAACATTTTTTGATGGTTTGTTAGCAGCTTTAGATTGCTAAAAGTTGCATAGCTGCTAGTTTATGCTAGCTATGCTAAGTGGCCATTTTGTGATTCATTTACTTCTTCTTAAACATGTCATAATTGAAGCTCATTGCCTTCAGAAATCCAAAAATTATCTTCAAAGATTTACTAATGACTCCTGTGAATGATTTCTAGTGTCCAGAAGCTAACACCAAAGCTAATAGCAGTTAGCTGCCATTATGGTAGTTATGGAGACAGTCATCTGTTTTCAACTCTAGCCAGTTTTGGACATGTTGTTATTAGTTTTCTGAAAAACTAATATTTAAATTAAAATTATATTTAATCATTTTCTCCTTGTTAGCTAGCAGTCCTAGATTGCTAACGTTTGTTGGCTACAATAAAAGGTAACAAACTACCTACTTGCTAACAATTAGTTTCCCATTTTTACGACACTATTTTAAAACAAGTAACAAATCCCAATAAATAATAATAAAAAACATATTTGTTATGGTTTCTCTGAGAATGCTAATGTTTGTTAGCTGGTGCCATTGCTAGCTGTATGCAATTCGCTGCTTTTGTTGCAGTATTCTGTTCACTAAATTTGATTTTTTGCTTGAAAAACTGTTGCTTAGATCTAGTGATTACATTAAGCAAACATTTATATTTTTAAATTAGCTGATAATCAAATGTTAGCTTAAAAAAACAGCTGCAAACCGTTAGCTGCCAGAAACCCTTTTTTTTTTTTATGTGATTTTAATCTTCATTTAGTAGAACTCCTTAACAAATTGACAGAACTGTTTTGTTGCATGTTTAAAACTTTGGAATAATCCTTTTTTTTTTTAATCTTACGTGACTTAAATATAAATTAGCTGCTGTTATGTTGTGTACCTGTAAATCTGCTAAAGCCAAGGCTAACAGTGTTGCTGTTAGATTATAAATCTACAAGGAGACAGCAACAACGGGCGAGCGACTGCACAAATGTTGAATGTGCTGCGCCTCCATCCGTCACCCTGACCTCCACACCGTTGCTTTCCGCTTCGTTGCATACAGAACACTCTACCTCCTGCGCTGGTGCTGGACGTTCACACTGGACAGGCCGGATCTCGTTTGAAACTCAACAATAAAGCAGGAATCTACCAATAATGATGCTAACGGGGACAGAATGATGGAGAAAATAACTTTATGCCAAGCATTAGTTCCTGCTTTGCCTGGTTTTAAATGGGAGTCGGTGTAAAATGAAAGCACTTAGAGAATTAAAGCCACAATTTGTCACTGTCGATGACTCAGTGATAGGAAACACATAATTCTCCTTACATTTTGTCATGTTATCATCCATGAGCTAAACTGGGCTAATTAAAAATGGTCTGGGTCATTTTTGATCCATTTATTTACGGGATGAATTGGAAATTCGGTGGAAATGTTGTGGATGTGCATTCTCAGGTTTTTCTGTATTAGAGCAGAATGTTTTTTTTTATTGTTGCTTCTCAGCAGTGGCGACCCTTAGAGGGGGGTGAAGTGGGACCATGGCCCCCTTCTAAAAAAATATTGGTCTCTAAAAAAATGATAAAAATACATTTTCATCAAGCAAGACTCAATAAATAAGTGCATATCATTTTAAATGAAATTAAAAATGTATTGAAAGAAACACATTTTATATATTTGGCCACCTGTATTAACATTCTCTTTGGGCCCCACTGCTTCTTTTATTATCATTTTAAATCAGTTATTGTTATCAAAGACTGATTGTGATTTAAAACCTTATTGCTTGTTATTGATCTAATTTTTATCAGCCCTTTAAAACTGCTGGATGGACCTTAGACTCATTAAATGTGAATGATTGCAACATGCTAATTTTCCTTGCAGGTGAGGATGCCGTGTTTTTATATGTGCTGCCATGTTTGAGTGAAATTACCCAAACTGGGTCTATTTTTGTAAGCTTAGCTGCATTTTCTGCTTTTTGCCTTCATTTATTTTTCTGCTTTTGTTTGTAAACAAAAGTACAAACATGACTAGAAATGTGTCTTTGACGAGAAAGATTGTTTTAATCTTGCTGAAAAAGGGAATATTATTTTGCAACATGATTTATTATTCATAAAGTTAGTTAAAGTGGGTGATGTGGTTTTATTTTCTGACATATTTGTGTTTTGGTAGAATGTTTTTTTTTTATTTTGGATGAAACAGCATCTGCATTAAATCATTATGTCATTCAGATTAACAGTAGAGATACATTTAGACATCACAAAACATACTGTAGTTTAAAAATGTTTCAATTAATCAATACTTGAAATGAACTATATCTACTCTGTATTAATCATTTAATCACTGAATAAACTCAAACACAAGTTTGTTCAGCTTCTCTGTGTTTTTATAATTTCTCTTTTCTTAGATTTTTATGTCGTTTAAAGCGAAAGTTGACGAAGGTTAAGCTGGAGAACTGCTGAAGAAGAGATTCAGAGAAATGTGAGTCTGGTGGCCGAAATGGAAACGAAATTGTCTCTGAAATGGCACAAAGACGGACTTTGAGAAACTGGACGGAGTTTTACATCCTGACAGTCAGAAGAGGAGAAAGAAAATCATCAAAAACACAAAGTGGACACGAAATAGATAGAAAGAGAATAAGCAAAGAGAAAGACAGAAACTGAAAAAGACAGAAAAAAGAAACAAACAAGGACAGAAAGAATGAATGAAAGAGAAACAGGAAGACAAAAAGAAATAAATCAGTAACAAACAGAGAATGAAAGAGATGATTTGTTTCTTCTTCCGGCCCAGTTGGACTCGGCGTCCTGCGTCTGTCCAACCAGAGGACGGATCCGAGGACGGAGGACGTCATCCTGGACGTTTGTCTGTTTATCAGCCGCAGCAACGATTCCTCCACGTTTCCCAACCTTTAGTCTTCCTGATGGACGGCGTCCATGTGGCGCCAAATCAGGACATTCCTGAGTCTAAAGTCCCTGCAGGGACCCCGAACCGCAGCTTTGACATCCTGTCATCAGTTCAATGCAGACCTTCGTCATCCTCTCGTCTTCATCACCGTCTGATCAGCCACTTTTAAAAAATCTGAACTGATCAATAAAACTTTTTATGTATTTAATCCGACATTAAAAAACATCCAGATTATCGTTTCATCTTCTTGTAATCTGGGAAAATTTCTGGGATCAGAAGAAAAGAATCTAGGTCAGATTGGACAGAGGTCACATGGTGCATGCTGGGTCCCCTGACCTCTGACCTCTGACCCTCTCAGCTCTGCTGTTGCAAAACAACATGCAGGAGAATCAGGATCAGAAAAGATGGAAAAAGAATCAAAACTCAGGAAATGTTTAAAAAAGAAAACAAAAAAAAATCACTTTAAAAATTACACATATAAACTAAACCTTTAAATAAGTTAGAAAATGTTTTTATTGTTACATATGAACAATTTAATTTTATATTCCATCTATTTAATTTAGATTTTAATTGTTACATATAGAAATAAATAAGAAATTCAGATTAAATCTCAGGATTTTTAAATACTCCAGATGAAAACAATGTTTCACCTAAAAATACATTTATTATTTATGTTACATTATTGATCTGAATAAACAAAAAGTGCAGCAATTTGTAGAAAGTTCACTGCAAAAACAAAATCTTTAAAAGTTTGTTTTAGTTTCTGGTGTAAATATCTCAGAACAAGAAAAACTACAACTGTTATCAAATATAGGAGTTTATATTTGCACTAGAAACTGAACAAAAATACTTGGTAAGATTTTGTGTTTTTACAGTGTTTGAGTGCAACGAACCACAATTACACTTAAAAATCCACTAAATACATAAAAGTTAATCTGGATCAATATCAGGATTCAGCTGAAAAATCACCTGCATCCTGATCTTTAACAAACTATTTACTGAATAACTTTAAACTTTTAAACATTTAATTCAACAAAAAATACAAATTTATTTTTACTGACAATGTTTCTGTTGATTGAAATGACCTTTAACCCCGAAGGAAAACCAGGTGGTTTTAATCAGGAGATTGAAAATTTAAATAAATAACATAGGAACCAATATTTAAATAAATATACAAAATTTTCCTTATAAATCTATATTTTAATAATTTTGTGATGATTTGTGGAAGCTGGATGTTTTCCATTTGATGTCCTGAAACTTTTTCTCTCATTTTGATGAAACTTTGAGGCAAGAAGCAGAAACTTTGTGATCCAGCTGGAGCTGAGGTCCAGACTGGTCCAGACTGGTCCGGACCAGTTCTACTGGTTCTACTGGTTCTGCTGGTTCTACTGGTTCTACTGGTTCTACTGGTTCTACTGGTTCTGGCTGCTTTCAGAACCTGAATACAGCGGGTCGAATCCACATGCCGCCTTTAATTTGAACAACTTTTTAAAAGTATTTATCTAGAAACTTTAATGTCTCCTAAAGTTGACAGATTCCAGTAAATATGTTTAATAATTACAATAATGTTTAGCACTAATTTTACAAGCTGTACATTTATATTTATAAGAGATATTTACAGTCAGTCAGTTGAAGTGAAAAATGATCAGATTATCTATAAAATAACAGATTTTATTCTTATTCATTAAATTTTATATTTTGTTTATCCAAATCTAAATTTTTCCCTTTTTTTCTGTTTTTTCAATAATTAAGACAGTCAATTAAATGCTGAACCTGGAATTTGATCTCCGGTTATTTATTTTATTGTATTTATTAGACTAAAATGTGCAGAAAATAAATAAACATCCACAGAGAAGAAAGAATTTTTAACTTTAACTCAAATTCTTCAGTTATGTGTTTTTATAAGTGAGTTGATATTTGTGCATCTTTTATTATAGATATTTATCTGAGGAAAAGAAAAAGAGGAGCAGATTTTAGGAGAACAGATTTAAACTCCTGAAACACTTAAAAACTGAACAGATTCCCCAAACTGAACAGGTTCCTGAAACTGAACAGATTCCAAATGCTGAACTACTTTATTCTTGTAAAGTTCTGACTTTCTTCTGGTAATTTCATTTATTTCAGTTTTAGTGGCAGTAACTCTCCATGGTAACGACCCCACTCTGTGACAATGAACAGAAATTGTGTGTAAATTCCCCCCACAGTGAAAAGTCACGCTGTAAACTGCTGCTTCTCTTCAATTCGCTGATTGGTCGGATCCGCCTTTAGCCACGCCCTCCCCATCTCCCTCCTGAGCTCTGATTGGTCCGCGGAGCCGCCATTCCGGTTCGCGCCTCCTCGGAGCGGCGGCCCGGTTCGTCCCCCGCCTCCTCCCGCAGCAGGGTGGGTTGAGCGGCCGGGTAGGGACCGCGGACAGCTCCGCTCCGAGGAGCAGAGCAGCACCGGAGGAGGAGAGGCTGGATATGGGGGAGCCGCCGCACAGGCCCGTCTGATCCACAGAAACAACACAAAGAGCTGGAGCCGGAGGAGGAGGAGCAGGACGGGGAGACTACCGGTTCTGACCCATCCCGGTTCTGACCCATCCCGGAGGAGCAGCAGGAGACAGAATTCCGCTCGACCCAATGGACTGAGAGGACAGATGAATGAAGACTGCCTACACTAACGCCTATCGATGCCTGGCCAAGGACCTGGACGCGTACGCCATGAACCCGGACATGACAATGGACGGCCTGGGCAGCCTCCACGGCGGGGTGGCCCCTGACGCGGAGCTGATGAGCGGCGGCTCGGGCCTCCGGCTCCACCAGGACCTGGCGCCGCGGCCGGCCATGGTGTCCGGGATGATCCTGGAGGGCAGCGGGGAGTACCGGCCGGAGCTGTCGCTGCCGCTGCACCACGCCATGAGCGTCCCGTGCGACGCCGCGTCCCCCGGGATGAGCGGCACCTACACCACCCTGACCCCGCTCCAGCCGCTGCCGCCCATCTCCACCGTGTCCGACAAGTTCCACCACCACCACCACCACCACCACCACCACCAGCGGCTGCCCGGGAACGTCAGCGGCAGCTTCACCCTGATGCGGGACGAGCGCGGGCTGCCGGGGATGAACAACATCTACAGCCCGTACAAGGACCACATGTCCGGGATGGGTCAGAGCCTGTCCCCGGTGCTGGGCAACGGCCTGGGCTCCATCCACAACACCCAGCAGGGGCTCCATAACTACGGCTCCAGCTCGACCCACGACAAGATGCTGAACTTCGACCACCAGCACCGGGGCCTCGGTGGCCCGCCGGCCGGGATGATGCCGCACCTGAACGGGATGCACCACCCGGGCCACCACCCCCACCCGCACCTCCAGTCCCCGTCCCACGGGCCGGTGCTGGCGTCCACGCGGGAGCGACCGCCCTCCTCCTCGGGGACGGCGGGGGGCGGCGGGTCGGGGCAGCTGGAGGAGATCAACACCAAGGAGGTGGCGCAGAGGATCACCGCGGAGCTGAAGAGGTACAGCATCCCGCAGGCCATCTTCGCCCAGCGGGTGCTGTGCCGCTCCCAGGGGACGCTGTCCGACCTGCTGCGGAACCCAAAGCCCTGGAGTAAACTAAAGTCCGGCCGGGAGACCTTCCGGAGGATGTGGAAGTGGCTGCAGGAGCCCGAGTTCCAGCGGATGTCGGCGCTCCGATTGGCAGGTAGGAACCCGGAGAAACACGGAGAGACCCGGAGAAACCCGGAGAGACCCGGGAAACCCGGGGGGAAAGGCTGGAGTTTCTGGATCTTTCAACAGGGGCGTCCAAAGTGAATTGGTGGCCCAAGGATTCATTTTGTTTTTGTGGCCCCCTGAATTCACTTAACGGAAAATATACATTTGTTAATTAACTTTTTCATTTAACTTTTTTCCAATTTTAATCAGCATGAAAATTATTATTGACGAATCGTCACCTTAATGGCCCAAGTTATTTATCGTCAGAAGTAAGTTTTTGACATCGTTTGGCACAAAAGAGGAGTTAATTAATTATTTAATTTACCTAATTTTGCCCAAATCACCTTTTGCTACAAAAACGTTTTTGACAAAAAAGTTATTTATTTATAGCCCAACTCATCTTTTGGCAAAAAGAGGTTATTAATTATTTATTTTGTTTTTGTTGCCAAAATTATTTCACGCTAAGAAACAAACAAACTTTTTTTTTGGCAAAAAAGTGTTTTTTGTTGTTGTTGCTTGAAACATCTTTTGATTGCCACAAAAATATCATTTATTTGTCAAAATGGGGTTTTTTTTTATTTGTGTAAATCATGTTTAAGAAAATAATTACTTTTCCAATATTTTAGGAAGGTGACGATCTGTTAAATACAAAACAAATATTTGTCTTTTATAAAAAGATTAACGTCGATCCAGAGCCAAATTTGCTGCATCCAAATCAAATTTACTTCATTTTTTAAGTTAAAATAAATTCTTGGCTAAAAATATTAAACATTTTGAAAGAAAGTAGAGAAAGAAAGTAAATGTGTTAAATTTAATACTTTAAATTAGCAAAATCCTGTTTTAGTTTTGGATCTATAATCAATAATATCCCTTTCTTTAACAAAAAAACTTTATTTGTTGCATTTTATTTTTTATTGACTCAATACTTTTGGCCCATCTAACAAAAAGTTTGTACACCCTGCTTTAGAAAAATGTTTGGAATCAGGTCCAGTTAAAGAATAAAAATATATAATTTAATGTTATATTTTATGATTTATTTTTATTATTATTGATTTTCTGGTTGTTTCAGCAGAAATGGGAGGAAATGTTAAAAAATTCCCACACTAAACGGCTTTGTTTTGGTTTCCTCGCCCTCCTGGTCTGAGTGGATGATTATTTGGAATCACTGGTGTTTTGATTACCATTATTGATCAATAACAAACCGGATCGATAGGAAATGACAAGGCGGTGGGATTCCCCTCCATCAGCCCCTCTCCTCCCGCTCTGATGCTCCAGGTTTCCTTCTCCTCCCTGCGAGCCGAAAACAGGAAAATAAAATAAAATTCACCTCCAATATTCAGTTAAATTAATTAAATTAAAACAAATGAAGAATTAAAATGAGGAGGATGATCTGTTAAATAAAACAGATCCTGTTTTTATGTTAGAGGAATATTTAGGGTTTGATTGTGAGGAGCGTTTGGTGGGTCTGCTGCCCCCTCTAGTGAGGAAAACCCGGTTTGTGTCCCGTCAGCGAGACTCTATTGTCTGCAGAGCCTCTGCTGGATCTGCTGGATCTGCTGGATCTGCTGGATCTGCTGGATCTGCTGGATCTGCTGGATCCGCTGGATCTGCTGGATCTGCTGCCTCCGGCTGCTTCGCCTTTATTGATTGTTGTTGTTTTGTGGCAGATTGGATCAAAACTGGAAGGATTTCTGTTCGTTTTGTCTCATTCTGGTGGCTCTAACCTCATTATTATTATTATTATTATTATTATTATTATTATTATTATTATTATTATTATTATTATTATTATTAATAATAATGTAAAAACGCTCAGGCAGCATCTCGTTTATCATATTTTAGCTTTTTATTTTATGCCTGAAATGTCCCATTATATTGTTTTATAAAATAACTGAATATTATTTGGTTATTTTGGAGCTAAATCAATTAATTTAGCTCCAGATTTACATATCCGCTTTACAAACTGTTTTTAACAGTTTTCTTCAGGAGTAAAATTATTTTGACATTATATTGCTATCATGTAAATAATTAAATACATTTTGCCAGTTTATTCTGCAATAAGTACACCTACAAATAAATTTTAATTTTTTTAAAAATCTGCTTTTAATTTTCTAACATATTTCAGCAGATTTGTTGAGGAAGAATAAATAAATGTTTGTATTTTAAACACAGGAATCTGTTTAAATTCATTAAACAGATTGAAAACATTATGATTAAATCTGAATAAAATGAAAATAAACTTCTGTACAAAATACAAACTGCAATAACTCCAGTTGACGTAATGTAAATACTTTCTGCTCTACTTTTCTTTTCTTTCACATGAATGACTGATTTTCGGGTTTAATTATAATATTTTGGATTCGTGTTGCAACCTGTTTTTTTTGTTTTGAAGCTCAAAACGTTTCACAATCTCAGCCTGAACTTTGGGATGTTTGGTAACATTTCCAGCAAATCACAGACGTTCATCTTTATCTCTGTTGGCCTCAGCAGCATTTTATCTGCTCAGTTCATGTAAATATGAACTGAGCAGATAAAATACTCAGTTCAGCTCAACTCCTTATTTTCCTCATTTGACAAACAATCTGGAAAACATCTGGAAAATAGTGATTTTTATCTCCCAAAGATGGGATAAAATAGGCCTAAATTACAAAACAAGTGATTTTAGCAAACATTATTGTTATTTTTTATATTTATAATATAAATATATCAGATTTTAAATGTTCCCTAAATGTTTCCTTTAGAAATTCCTCTTTAAAGTAAAAAAAAAGCTAAAATAAATATCAAATGCGTATAATATATATGTCATAAATTAAATCAGTAAAATTAGCCTAATAATTCTTTGATTGCGTAACAATATGTGCAAAAAAGCTTAATTGTTGTAAATTACAGCAAATTTGCATTAAAGATTTTATAATTTGCAAATTAAAGCTCCTGATTGTTGGGAAATTTGATTTTTCTCTTTTAATTTGAAGTATTTTCAACTATTTACCTGCATCTTTGCTACATAAACTCTGTAGAAATAGAAATATTTCTGTTTAAATTATTCTTTTTACATATAAAATAGGAGTAAAGTCAAAGTTTTTCCAAAATAATGAGACCTAATTACATGTAAAGTTAGATTTCTGCCCTCAGTTTGTTGGAATTATAATCAGAACTGATAATGTGAAACTTAAAATGTCTGCTGAGTTCAGTTTTATGAAATATGACATTTATTCCAGAAATGAAACAGTAACTGTTGGTTTATTGCTGCATCAGTTGCTGCTCCTCTTTAAGAATGCGTCAGAAATTAGTGCTGAAGTTTCCCTGGTTCTGATAAGTGGGCCGACGACCCGGATCAGATTATCTCTGCAGAATCTGACGGTGATTTCATTAAGGCGGTTCTTTGATTTTCCTGCTTCATCAGGCAGGTTCTCAGGAAGTGACACGAACGAAGGGGGAAGCTGCTGTGTGAGCGGCTTCCGTCCCGGCTGTGTTGTAAAATGTGGTGGATCCGATCGGTTGGAGTCATTTGCTCTCTTCATGGGTGGTGCTCTTCTCCTCCACTGGGAACCGATTTCCTTCACAAGCTAATCTTTAGATCAAACATCCAGCGTTTCTTGGTGTTTTAGTAACTAATAAATCGTCTTTTGCAGAATTTACAAGCTGAAATGCTCTTTAACCTCCAAGCTAATCTTGTTTAAACCCAGAAAGTTACAGAAAAAACAGAAACTAATTGACCTGACGGTGGCTGATGTTAGCCTAAAACAGTTTGACATCCAAAGTTTTTCTTTAATTAATATTGAACAATTCAATTCCTGTAACTTGTCAGGTAACAGGAAGGGTTAAACCAATAAAAATCAAAATTATTTATCTAGCAATACAAATGAAGCAGCTATAGCTGCAGAGCTAACAAGGTTAAGCATCCAGATGTATTTATCTAATTATGGCTAAGATGACCAATAAAACTAATATGAAGAACTGAACTTTCAAAACTATGTAGCTACACAAAACAACTATTGATCAAATATAATAAATAGTAGCCAACATGACTGCAGATAAATATCCAATAAAAAGAGTGAAACATTACAAACCTTTTAGCTAAAACCTGAACATCCAAACGATTTTAGCTAACTGAACGTCTGAAACCGTTTCCAATGTTCACAATGAATAATGGCTGATATGAACATAATAGTATTTAAAAACTCTAATAATAACAATTAAAACTCGAAGCTAACCCACTTAATATCAAAGTTGTTTTGCTAACCCAAACAATTAACCATCAAAACTCTTAAGGCAGCACAAACCAACTTTACAAACTCTTTGGCTAAACTGAAAAGGTTTGTGTTAGCTCTGTTTGCTAACACAAATAAACATCCAAAAATATTTAGCTAACAAATAAACATCCATTACTTTTCTGCTAGTATAAATAATTGAATATCTGAAAGTCTTTTTCTAATAATATACAGTAGATAAAACCAAACATTGAACATCCAGAACTAATTTTCTAAAATAACCAACTGAATCTCAACACTCAGAATGAAACATTCAAAATCCTTTTGCTAATCTGCTAACATAAACTAATAAACACATAAAGGCTTCTGGTTAATAATCAGTGGTCGCTAACACTGATAATCAAAACTATTCCGCTAATTTGAACCTTTTAGGTGATTCAAACTATAGTTGACAATAATTACAGAACATATAAAACATCTTCACTAAGACAAACAACTGAATATGATTCTGTAATGAAAACAGCTGATCGCTCCAAACAATCGAGTAAAATAAAACCTAAAAGATTCAAAACTGTTGATCCAAAATAAACCTTTATGGTATAATGAACAGTAGCCATCATTAACATCTGAACATTGAAATGTTTTGCTAACATGAACAGTTAAAGTTTAACATTTCAGTAATATTTATGATCAGAAATGGAATTTATTCTTGTTATAATAAGTCGGTATTTATAACTGCCTCCAGTTGTTTTGTTAATCAATTTTTAAAATATGTAATTTTATGTTAAAAGTGTTTAAGCAATAATTCTCTGTCACTTTAAAAATGATCAAAGCTTCGTTTTCTTGTTTAGTTCCTGCAAAAATATAAATTTAAGCTCCTTCAGCCTCTCAGGTGTTTTTTACAGTGACTGTCAGAACAAAGGGAGCAATTCTTAGATCAGCAAAGCTACAAGCACCCAATAGAGCTGAGGTCAAAGGTCAGGGCAGTGAATCTGAGAGAATAGATGAAGCAAATTTTCCCCAGACTATGAGCCAAGCCCAGGATAGGAGCGTTGTAGGGAACTGGAAAACTCATTTGATTTGATTTTTCTCTCTGTAATTAGTTATTTTAAAAAAAAATCCAACTTCATTACTGTTCTATTTATTCCCAGAAAACAAATCATGCAGCAATTTTAATGGATTATTTACTAATATGAGACTTTTAAGAGGATTTCCTTCTTTGTTTTTTATTCATAAATGTCCTAATTTACCTAAAATGTTAATTGTTCCTCCACATTTCATAAACGTCGTTGTTGTTGTTGCTCCTGGTTTGATTCTTGATCTCAGGACATTTACTGTGTTTCTATATCAGTGGTTCTACAAAACCATGAAGAAATCAACATTTTATCATAATTTTTACTGATTATATCTGAACATGTTCAGTTTCTAGAAAAGCTGAACTCAAAAAAATAAAATATGATCAAATATTTGATTCGTTTCCAGCTGAAAAGCAAAAATAATAATGATAATTGTAATAGGAGAAGAGGAAGAACGTTTAGTTGTTGGGATTATTTCATTAAAACTGAATACCAGACCAGGTGTAGCTTCTATAAAAAACTAAAATTAACAGTTGAAATAATTCAAATTGGAGAGTAGTAGGAGAAGAAAGTGAGGAAAGTGATCAGTTTGTTGAACAACTTAAGCGCAGAACGACAGAGATAAATCAGGATAACCTTAAAGTTCTGTAAATATGAATTAATGTTTATGTGTCAATGACAGAAAATCATCTGTTTTATGTGGTAATGCTAACTTAGTTCAAAACCCACCATATCTTCTAATGAGTTTAAAAAATACTCATAACAGATAAGTTTATATAATATTTATTACAGTTCTCTACCTCATTGTTTAGAGCTAAATGAGTCAAACTGCTATAAAAATCATAAGTTTATTTATTTGCTTTAATGATAATCTCTTCAGATTTACCTTCTCGTCTCTGATGGATCTTTACTGTTTGGTCTGTTTTGAACATGCGGCTTCATTTTCCGAGTCGTTGTTGCATTAGCAGCATCAGCGCTGTTAGCTTAGCATTTGGACTTGAGAAAATAAACAAAACATGAAATTAGATATTACTTCTAACAAACATAAATCCTGGATGTTTTGGTGATTTTAGTCCTAAAAGGCGTCAACATGTTACAGTGTTTGTGGATCTCAAAGCTAATTTTCTTTCATTTAGCTAGCATAGCATGTAGCTAGCAACCTGAAACAGTTTAAGCATCTTCTCCTGCTTCCATCTCATTTCCAAGCCTTTTCTTTCTCCATTTTCTCGGTCCGTCCTCGGACCTGCCTCCCCTTCGCTCTCCTTCGGCGAGGGGGGAGGAGGTATTATGTGGTCGTCAGGGGAATTGAACACAAGAGCAGAGGCAGCAGCGGCCCGATGAATTATTGATGGGAATCTCAGCGTGACCCGCCTCGGTCTGCTCACTTCACTTCTTCTTCACCTCGCAGCCGGGTTAACCAGGCAAGATGGAGGGAGGGAGACGGGCGGAGGAGGAGAGGAGGAGTCCATTGTTTGAAGACGAGTGAAAAATGACAGAAAACCTGAATTTAATTATCATTATCAAGATAAAACTTGTTTCTCCACCAAATTTCTTTGATGAAACTTCAACTGGAAGTGGATTTGTGGCTCTGAGTTCATTAGAATCGGTTGGGTTTTGGTTCTGATCCAACTTTTAATGATGATCCATAAATCCTGGATGAGTTTGGAATCATTGTTGGAGTCTGAGGTGATATTGAAGGATTTTTTAAAGGTATTTCTCCTTTTCTGCTCTACTGTATGTATATTTTCCAAAGCACCAGATCCAAACCGTCCCATAGCATGATGCTGCCGCCACCATGTTTGACAGGACAGTCTTCTAACTTTGACTCTTCCAGCATATTTCATGTCATTATTAGCTGCATTTCCATTGATCATAAAATTGCGCAACTTGGATTGCAAAAGTAAATTTGCTGTAAAAATACCAAATATGTTTGGTCTATCTTATTGTGTAAGCATCTTGGTACACTTCAAATAACACAAAACTAACTTACAAGTAACTTTTCAGCAAAATAAGGAAGGTTGTTTTAAGGCAATTCCTTAATATTGATGAAAAAGTTCTTGGTCTACTGGCAAATTATTTCACTTATAACATTAAAATATTAATTTCCAAAAAAAGAGTGAAGTTTTAATAAACTTTGACCTCATAAGGTGTCAGAAAGTGGCACAGTTGGCAGAAAATCGGTTCATAAATGTGATTTGGAGTCAAACGTACTTGTCACCAGAAACACGAGTTTAAGAGTTAAAGAAGGACATCCCCCATGAAAACATGTCACTTCCTGTTCTGAGTGGGTGGAGCTAAAGTGACGTCACTACATGACCATTTGAATGTGCTGAGTGCTGTTCTGTGGTGACACACAGCATGTTTGGTACAGCTGTGAGCTTGTTTCTCTATGGCGAGAACCCACACAGCTAAAAGCTTTTGATAACTTTTGATCGCTAATGCTTTAAGATTATAACTGCTCATTTTGAAGTCTATAAGTCGAGAGCCGTAAGAGGAGTTTGTTCAGATACGTGTAAAAAGTAGAGCTGAGCCTTTAATACTTTCATTTTGATTATTTTGCTACATGGATCTTAATGTAATAAGTTGAAAGTTAGTTGATTTCTTTTTATGCTTTTATATAAAACATCACTCCTTTTACCAGTTCATTTCTGGAAAAGACTATTGTTGTGTTCATGTTGTTCTAAAAGGAGTTAGATTATCAGCAAAGCTAATCAAGCTTAAAATAGCATCTCAACGTAGCAGCAGCACAGATGCTAACGCTAATGTTATCGTCCACAGTTTACATTTCTAAAGAATCTCCAAGAATGATTGTTGAGCTTATATGTCTATTTATTAGGGTTATAAATGAAAATGTTGCTTATTTGGGCAATTAATTACAGACTGCAATTAAAATAATCAAGCATTTTAATTAAGTCCCACTACTAATTTATATATTTATATGTATCTCTTTATGCTCTTTATTATTCCAATAAATAATAAGCCCTCATACTTGAGTAGGCCTGTCACAATAATGTTTTCTGAACAACAAATTGTCCCAGTAATTATAGTGATAAATAATAATATCGTTGTTTTCAACTAATATACTTGCAATATGCAAAAACATATTCTGAAAAATCAATAAACTTTAAATTCTAAGAAACATTTAACACTGGAACTGAAAAACCTTTTAAATATCCAAAATAAATAAGCAAAAAAACAAATAAACTGAATTATAAAGTCTCTGTAACCAGAAAAGGTTTAGTTTAGACTAAAGCATCGACTGAAGTCTTTTATTGTCCAGTTTTGGTAAAAAGAAAAATGATAAATAATGCAAATGGAAACTGATCCTCTGTCATGTGATCACATGCCTGTATGTTCATCACATTATTAATATTTTTGTTTTCATGTGGAACATCCTGCAGGAAGGACTGCTGCAGATGTAAACATGACCTTTCTAATGCAGACGAGAAGGAGGTTTAAGATCCACTTAGGGTGAAATTGTGCAGCAAATCTGAAAGACGGAACCGAGATATTTTCCATTTTATGCATCCTGTAGCAGCAGAGCCGGTGCATTATTAATGAGGCCGGACCCGGCTTTATGAAACAGATTACCAGCAGGTACCATGAGAGACTGCAGCCTGCGTCCATTTCAGGTTCCTCTCCTGACCTCCTGCATATGCGCAGGCCGCCATCGATCTGTGATAGTGGATTTCAGGAGACTCGTGATGTTTGTTTGTGTCCGTGTGAGGAGATTTGACAGATACAGTTATCTCCGTCTCAGCCTGTCGATAGCAGCGCTGGAGGCTGGAAATGAGACGTGATGAAGTTTGGGTCCAACTTTATTCCACTGCTGAGGCGGAAAAACATCCTGAACCACGCCGCTGAAATTAGAGCCTCCTTTGATTTACCTTTGTTACATTTTAAAAATCATTTATTGCAGCGTTGAACGACTTTCTGAAAAGCCAAAATGTATTTTTTCTGATCTTGGTTGGATAAAAATATCAACTGTGGAAACTAAAACCAGTACAAGCTGTTATGATATTACACACGTTGATTTTGTAAGAAAAATGTAGAAATTTGATGTTTTGAGCAGCTCTAAATTGGTTTAGCAATTTATTGTTCATATAAATAAATTGGTTCTAAATGTTGTAAAAACCTTTGATGGGCCAGCAGGGCTGGAGCTAACAGGATGGGGGCCCCGGGTGGAACGGTTTTGGTGCCTGATCCATCAGTGGGCCGGAACAGGAGCATCATGTTAAATGAACTATAATTTCATAATTTTCCAATATTGGACTATTGTTTATATTCACAACCATCTCAAAATAATAATACAGCTCACATGTGGTTTTACATAAAGTTCAGTTTTTGTGACATTTGCTTTTATAGAACAAAAAAAGACAAAAAAAAAAAAAGAAAACGTATTTTTGGGGGCCTTCCCGTCTTGTTTCTATGGTTACTGTTTGCCAGCGATTCTCTGCCATTTACTTTAATTAGTGCTGATTGGCTCAACCATTGAAAGCGGAGATAAGGAAGATATTAGCTTCAGCGCTGAGACTGTTTCTACTGTTTCTACTGAGGATATTAATGCATATCAAGGTATATTTGGTGTTTGAACTATTAAAATAAATGTTTTTAGACTGTTTTATAGACAAGGTCTCAAGCATTTGAGACATTTCATTAATCATAAGGATTTTCCGGCCACACTCAGACATCTCTTCACTTTATCATTTTAAACATTTTCTTTTTTATTTAAGACAATTTCATGTGCTTTCATTCATTCAATGAAACTTCTGTTTCCTCTTGTTGGCTTTGTTATGATGATAGATTAACATGAGAAAGTAAAAACTGCTGCACAATATCAGAACCAGAACCAGAGGCTCGGAAACCGTTGTGTTGCTGGTTGCCATGGTGATTCCCGCCTTTTCTGACCAGCTTCTTTTGCCAGCCAGAAAAACAAGAATTTAAGTCTCACTCAAACAGTCGCTGTGGACAAACTGTGAGCTGGACCGGAAAACATCTGGAGCCGTAAGAGGCAGAACCTCGTCCTGCTAACATCTGGACATTTTGACGTGTCTGATGGGTTTTATGTTCGAGATATGAGAGGTTAAAGAAACCTCAGAGCTGGGATACAACAGGAGTAAATAGGAGCTTGGACCTGTTTTCTCCACACTTTGGGGGAATCTAACAGGAAACTGTAAATCCTCCTGCTGTGGGAGTAAAACTGGGTGAAAACAGACAGAAATATCTGCATTTTGATGTTTAAACTGGAGATGAAACTGGTGGGTGTGAAAATTGTAGAACATTAATTATGTCTTAAAATTTATTTTGGAGAAATGCTGGAGTCATCTGGTGTTTTAAATGCAAATTATTTCATTTAATTACATCTGAAAAATGCATTAAAAGCAGCAAAGAGTCACATGATGTTAGGATTCTTCTGGTCTATCAGGTACAGATGTGTATAAATCAGATCATCTCTTTCAGGCTCATATTGTGTTTAAATTTCTGTGATAAACAGTTTAAATGTTTCTAGCTCCTCACAGTCGTGGTCAGGTCGAGCGGCGCTGCAGTGATTTTCCTTTCTGACTGTCCACATCAATTAGAGCACAGCGGCGACGGCGGAGCTGTTGGTGAGCCGAGAGCGGCCGGGGCTGAGATGAGAAAATGGTTCTGTCGCAGCTTTATTAGGGCGGCCAAATCAAACGTGACACCAGGACTCTAAAGGAAACACGCGGCCAGGCCGCTCGGCTGCTTTGTGTTGAAAAGATTTCAAATGTTTTCCAGATAAAATCTCAATCTGCTGGATCTGTTTTCATGTTCTGCACATATTTCCCTCTGCGTCGTTACTGTCAGCTGCTGCTCAGGTTGAAATATTTCAAATCATCAGACAAATATTCGTATTTGGGCTGAAGCGATTAATCGTGATTAATTGATTACTGAATAAATTTATCGTAAGCTTGAGTATACAAACGCCAGAAGAAAGTCAATTGCTGAAAGAAATTGTTTGATTCAATTGAAAAATACTGTAATGATCGTAAAGGAAATTAAATGTTGTTTAATTAAGAGTTGTTGTAGATGCTGATGGTTACAATTTAAATCAAATTGGGCCCCAGTTTATTTGCAGATTTTTCTGATCTTAAATTTTTGATCTAAGATATTAAGAGACAAAAGTATCTTTGGAAGCTGAAATAAATAGTTTCAATGTCAGTGGGACATGTTTGAAATGACACTGGTGTTTTCATCGACTTTCAAAATGCAGTTAAAGGGTTAACGATTCTCAGCCACTGGTTGCTATGGCGATTTGAGAATTTTTCTGGAAACATCAGCAGAAAACAGAAATAAACACAATAACCTTTATAAACTATAAACTGTATCAGAAATATTATTGAACCCTCAGAAGATTCTGGTTGTTCATTTTTCTTTGTGAGATCTAACAGGATAAAGATTTTCTTAACTTTTAGTTTTAGGAGAAAAATGTGGAGTTGATTTTTAATGAGAATGAATTAGAGTTTGGTTGAACCTTATTTGCTTTCTGGGAGGTTTGGCAGAAAACTGTAAGTCCTGCAGCAGTGAGAGAAACACTGGCTGAACGTAGACAGAAAGACCTTTGATTTGGTTTATAACACATTCATGTTTAGATAAAGATATAGCAACTTAAATCAAATATTGTCAGGATATCTTATTTAGAGTGACATCATCACAACGTTCTGTTTTAAAATCTAAAAACCATCAAATTTAAACTGAGTTTGAGTGAAAACTGTTAAAGTGATCAAAGAACCAGAGCTGGTTAAAGTCCGATGTTCTGAGAGACGTTTAAACTTTGACCTGAGCGTCTGTTTAAAAGTACGACTGAGCTATGGAGCTCCAAACATGCCTGTGTTGTCACTCCTGTTGGAGAAGATTGTTTATTTTTTGGCTAATTTCATTAACATTGTAAATTACATTACAACTAAAAGTGAGTCAACATTCCTCATGTTTTGATTTATTTTCTCCAATCATTTTGTAAACAAAGTTCTGGAAACAGAGACAGATACGGAACAATAACACAAACTACTAAATACATGATGTGATGATAGAAAAATTCAATATAAAGGCAAAAAAGGCACAAAATGTAGCACATGTAAGTAAAAAATAAAATATTTTTCACATCAAATATTACTGTTTATTTTTATGTGATTTATTTAGCTGTGTTAATTTTAATTAGTGGTTTTATTTGAATAAAAACTCCCAGCTGTGTTTCAGGTTGAATACAAGCCAGGTTTGGACTGCAGAGTCATCCTGTTACTGGAAACAGTTTTATTTATTTGCAGTTTTATTTATTTGCTGTAGTTTTTTTCTCCGTCTCTGTTTTGTCTCAATATTATTATATTATTATTAGTGTCTCAGTTCAGCTGAAATAGTTTTCAGGGATGAAATGATGAACGTTGAGGATCACAAACACAAAACGGCTCAAATTCATGTTTCTACCAACGACATCATCACGTTTCATAAAACAATCCTGAGATTATTTTTATCACATTTTGACTGAAATAAAGCAAGAAACTCTTTGTTTATAATTATTTTTTAATAATTTTGTCCAGTTAATATTTTAAATAGCCAAGAATAGTTTTTTCCTTTTTGTTTTTATGTATATAATATTATTATATTAATTTATACATTTTCTATTCATCCTGTCTGACAGCTGCAGTTTCTCCTCTAAGATTAAATATTGAAGCACTTTAATTTTATTCATCCTAAAATTCATACTTTTTAATTTAGAGCTATTCTTACTTAATTATCTTTTTTAATTTTTAGTAATTTTTTTTATTATTTTGTTTCTAAATATACTTTTTTTAATATTTATTCTATTTATTAATTACAACTTTAAGTATTCATTTGCTGTAATGTTAGTATTTTCAAAATATTGCATTTTTGTATTTTTATTTACTTTATTTTTTATTTATTCTATTGGTTACATATTTTAATTCTAAATTAATTTTTACTCAATTACATTTTTTAATTCTTTATTATTTTTTAAGTTGATTATATTTGATTTAACAATTTAAATTACTTTTTTTTATTTTCTTATTTTTATTTATGATATTTTATTTAAAATATTTGACTTTATAGTTTTTAAATGTACTTTTATTCATATTGCGTATTTGTATTTTGATTTAATTTAGTTAATCATTTAATTAGAAAGCATACTAGAGTAAACCTACAGACAATAGAAGATATTTATTATTTTCTTCCTCTGGTCTCGGTGTGTTTATGTTTCATGTTTCATATGTAAATATTCTGATTCGTCTGCAGAATCGATGAAGTCGTTTACGGTCAGATACCGATATCGAACAGAAACACGTGTTTGTCGTTCTTCCTGCTGTCCGTTCACACGGCGTTCTCCCTGAACGGTGTGTGTGTGTGTGTGGGTGTGTGTGTGTGAGGCAGCAGTTGGGGCAGATAGATGACGTGGATCGATGGCTGTAATCCCGAGCAGATTAAAAGAGCATTAATACTGGCAGCGATAACGTAAACGGTGCGGACCCAGATCTCCATTGATCTGCAGGAACCTGATCCAGACCAGTTCCTGGAAGAGACGGGGGGAGGGGGGGGGTGATGGACGACAACCAAAGCAAAAAAACCAGAGAGACGAGCTGCATTTGAACGCATCATGGAAGGAAGGATCCACTCTGCAGCTTTTATGGCATCTTAAAAGTTTGTTCTCTCATAAATTAATGCAACTTTATTGTTCCAAAGCTTCCTATAGCAAACATTCATCTGGTTAAGTTCATAAAATATACATAATTTATCCTCATATGCATTTATAACTGACATTGACTCGTCTTAAATTATAAAATGCTTTTAATCTTCTGCTTTTTTACAAGTGAAATGAACAACAAACAGAGATTCAAAGGATCAAAAGTCAAACTTCACCTAAAAACATCTAATATTAACGCAGGTAAATTAGGGCTGAATCGATTAATCGTGATTAATCACTTATTGAAATAATTGTCAACTAATTTTGTAACTAATGGAGTGTTTACTGAAGTAAACAGACAAAAACAGACAATTTACCAGAAAAAGCATTTCTCTCTTACCCAGAACTCAATTGTCAGTTTTACCTTCAACTGGTTCAAAATGAGCCGTTTTAAAAACCTCCTGAATGTAACGTCACAAATCAGCAGGCACTGCCTCTCAACCCGTTACCTAGCAACCTAACTGAGCTCCAGCATATTTGGTCAGCTGGTTTTACCGTTGTAAAATGGCTGCTGGAAAAGACGAGTGTTTTCCTGTTGACTTACAATCCAGAAACCATTTGCTGCATTATTGTTAGTTGTGCATGAGGCTCCACTTTTGCTTTTCAAAGATGTACAGTTGTATTAACATGTTTTGTATAGATATTAGACCTGATCAAGGAAGCAGAAGAGGTCACTTTAAATGGTCATTAAAGCTCATTTTTAGATATCTGGAATATAATTACAGTCAGATGAAGCTGATTTTATGCTAAATTGCCTGCCGTACCTTTAGATTTCTTCAGTAATCACTCCTCTGTCACCGTGCTGTGTAGCTGATATGAGGGATTTCTCCTTCATGGCTTCATTTAACAGACATCTGTTCTACTGAGCATGCTCAGACATATAAATGACCCAAATCAAACTCCTCCAGGTTCACCTGCACCTCTTACTGTCCTCGGTTCTGGAGCTCATGCAGTCTGGAATGCCAATAAACCGACAGCGATATTAAACAATAATATCACAGGTTCTGCCAGATTTTATCTGGAAAAGTAAAACCCAAATATCCAGAGACAGAAAATCAGTTTCCAGAGGTCAGATGGTGGCTCCTCTGTGTTGCTCACCTCCTCCAGATTTGTCAGTAAAAGCATTAAAAAGCAGCCATTTTGATGCGTATCAGGCGGATGGGTTTGAAGGGAATCCTCCTCGATTTGATTGCTCCACATAACCGGATTCATTAGGCCGAATCTGTCTGTTATTGGGTTACGTTTGATATTGGATGGATGAGATCCAATTGTAGATATTACAGCCTTTAATGGAGACAGGTTTAGCAGGAGAGGAACGGGGAAGAACCGGCAGACGCAAATAAATACAGAGAATTTGGTTTTTACTCAGAATTCAACTGGTTTGGGAGGAAGTTTTTCATCTTAAATGTTAAATCTATAAGTTTTTAGTGCAGTTTTGGCTTAATTACTGCTCTTGAATGTGTTGTTTTATTTTCAGAAAATTGATTTGTTTGGGTCTGTATACACGCTTAATTAATCGATTACTTTCATTTTAAATGCAAAATATCTATATTTTTTGTGCAGTTTTGGCTTAATTGCTGCTCTGACTGTTTCGTTTTTTTCAACAAATTACTTTTTTTGGGTTCACTTCCTCCGGTTAATGATTAATCGATTACTGAAATATGTGATTAATCGTGATTAATTTGATTAATCACAATTAATTCAATGAGTCTTTTCAGCCTAAATCTGTTAATTAAATTCAGAGTGTAGGAAACAGAGAATATGACCAGTTTGATCCTTTATTTTGTGTTTTCACTCCTGCTTCGTGTCGCGGGGGAAGCAGGAAACCCGATCGACTCGGATCAGCTTCCACGGATCGTTGGGAGACAAACACGGCGGTGAGCGGTTTGCCAGGATGTCCGTTTATAGCCCAACGAGCTCCTTCGGATCAATCACGTTACGATACGACTTATTGATCCTGGGCCGTGTTTTCTGACGGAGCAGAATGCCCAGAGACTCCACGGCTTCTGGTTTCCAAAAACCACCGCTGATAAGAAACAAACCTGTTAACTCATCAGCTATTAGTCAGGCTTTGTGTGTGTGTGTGTGTGTGTGTGTGGGTGTGTGCGTGTCCAAACAGAGCGTTATCCTCACTGTCAACAGTCAGCAGGTTAAAAGTTACTGAATGTTTTCCCTGAACCTCCACAGAGATATTTGCTTTTCCAGCACAGATCAACGTTTCTGCAGGACTTTTCCTCGGCGGCCATCTTTCTTTTTCAGATGAAGGAAAACAATAAAACAGTTCATTTAAAAATACCTTTTAGTCAGGCAATAACATACTTTTCATTAAGCCCACATTTCTGTTGGGAGAAAAAAAAAGAAGTTTTTTCATGCAATATTCAAATTTTTAATTGTATATTTTCATTAACAACTAGCAGAAAATTATAATTTTCTTCTTCTCCAATCAATAAAATCATTTTTTCATTTAGTCTTATGTAATATTACAATTTTTAATGTCATGTTTTCATGATCTATACGCAGAAAATCATCACTTTCCGTTCTGTCACATAAAATTCTAACAACAATCTGCGGTTAAAATGCTGCAAGCTGAATATTTTTTCAATCTTTTCTAAATTTTGAATGCAGTTTGGCTCCAAAATAAAAGAAGTGAAGCAGATGTTTATTCTGACATCATCAAAAAGCAAATCTGTTCAATTTAAAACGTTTCAGCTGTTCACACACTCCTCATGCAACAGAAACCTGGTTTGTGGTTTATTTTTCTAAATGGAACAACGCCGCCCTTTGTTTAGGATGCCGCTCTGGTGATTCGCCATAATTACCAACATAAACATTCAATAATTGTTACTTTTGCTGTTTATTATTAAATTAAAACACAATAAAAATTGAACAAAACAAAAATTATTGCGATCTAAATAGAATGTCTCCATTAACTGAATTAATTAGTTGTTTTTAAACTCAAAATTAGTGAAATTTTAGTAATAAAACAATAATCAGGTTTTTATTTCAGTCTAAATGTTTGAACACTGAGCTGAAGGAGAGAAAACAGAAAAACGGAGGGAGGCGGATGACATCAAACCTCCTCTGAGGCCATTTCCTCATCGGCTCGATGACATCACTGAGCCTCGAGAGGCTGTGATTGGTCGACGCGTTTGTCCTGGTAAACAAGCTGAGATACATTACTGAGCGTGTGTGTGTGTGTGTGTGTGTGTGTGGGCAGAGATGGTTTATCAGTGTATGATCTTTATGTCCACACAGTCAGTAGTGACTTCACTGGACAAAGGTCCCCAACACACACACCCACCCACACACACACACTCTTTGTTCCTCTGTAACATCAGCTGGAAACATATTAATTCATTCATTTTATTTTACGTTTTCTTAAATTATCTCATAATAATCTTTGTTCAAAAAGCCTCAAAAACAGATTATAAGAACCTGAAATATTGAGTTTAAATTTGCTGCAGTGACAAGAAGTTTGAGGGAGTCAAAATTAAATTTTCTAAGCTTTTAAACATGGTAGAGGAAGCATCATGCTGTGGAACAGCTGAGTTTCCATCACATCGCTGCATTTCAGCTGCTCTAATCCTAAAATAACGATCAACATTAGTTCTGCTAACGCTACAGTGCTGCAACAGGGTATTTATTAAAAGTTAATGCTAATGCTAATGCGCGATACCAACATGTTATTTAGTGGAGGCTAATGCTAGCGTACTACACCAACATGTTATTTTAGCAGAAACTAAAATTAAAACGCCAAATGCAATTCAAGTGATCTCTGCCCTTAAATGACGACAACAGTTTAATTTTCAAATTACAATTTACATCCAGAAATATAAATTTCTAAGCACAAAATGTTGAGATGTAAACATTGACAAAATGTCAATGTTAGCAAAAGCGCTAAGCAAAACAAATAGCTTCCCTGTTAGCGGATTAGCTTTCTAAAATCAGGAGGAATCAGAATTCATGTTTTATATTCATGTGAAGCAGCAGGTCGTGTTTCTGCAGTGACATCAGGAAGAGCTGGAATATTTGTAACATTTAAACTTAATTATTGTTTTTATGGGACTCTAATCCTGCTGATCCTCAAACACGACGCCTGTTAGCTGAAGGAGAATCAACCAGACGCTGAACCAGAGAGAAACAGAAACAAAGTGGCTTCATTTCCGGTTATCTTCTCAAATCAGAAGGAGGAAAGCATGGTGGTGCATTAAGCATGACCACACACACACACACACACACACACACATGGGGTAATACGGTGCTGATTGCTAAGTGCTAATATTGGTGTGTGTCTGAGTGCAGAGATATGAAGCATCCAGTGTTCGCCAGGCTGCGTCTCTCAGGATGAAGGTTTTGGTCACGACTCAAAGATTTGGGCCAGAAAGAAACGATTCAAGTTCATTTAGGGAAAACTGTCAATTCATTTAATCTAAAACCATATTGGTAAAGATTTGATCAAGTCAAAAGCCCTGAAACAAAAAACCCTCAAGTGTGAAGTTGATGTTGTTTACATTTATCTAAAGAGCCACTAAAAATTTATTTGGTGGATAAAAATCAGATTTTTCATGTATAAATATCAGCCGATCGCTGATGTACCAAAGTTAATTCAGCATCAAGACCTGCTGTGTGAGTCGACCCAAAGCCGATTTTATTCTGAACTTTGTGGAGGAATATCTGTTCGGTTTCATACAAAATATTGGCCAAAATTAAGATTTATTGTTCAATTGGTGCCTCCGTACATCCAGACATGATGAATGCAGCTTTGATTGATTACCTGGATCTAGAACATTATCTATGAATGTTCCTGGAGGTTCGATCTATTCTTCTAGAGCCTTAAATTCTGCTGTCTCCGATCCAGAACCGGTTCTGATGTGTTTCTGATCATTGTTCTGTTGGAAAACCAACGTTCTGATCATTTTGGTCGAATGACTTCATGTTTGTCTCGTTTCAACAAACGTTTCTCCACGTATCGTTTGATGCTACAGATATCCAGATATTGATATCGGATCGGTACATCTCTAGTAAATATTGATTATTGGCAGAGCTGCACTGTTTTGAGTAACTTTGTTTGAAAAGTACTTTTACTATGCTGTACTTTGAGTAATTTTATGAAGTATTTCTTCTTTTATTTGAGTAAAATTTCTGGATTTTGTTTCACTGAATGAAAAACAGTTTTAACCAAAATTCAGCAGAATCAGAATCACAGCTGCAGTTTCTGTTGCTGAAAGAAAATTATTTGGAACATTTTTCTTTTGTTTGTTTTGTTACTTATATGAATTATTGTCATTTTGGTCTTTAAAATACCTAAATTTCCACTTAACTTTACATTTTGATCCATCTGATGATGTAATTTTTAAATATTAAATGATTGATAATTTGATCAGTAATTGAGGACAATTGTTTTGTTATTCCACCAGTAAAATAGCCAATAATCATTTGGATATTGATATTGGCCCAAATCGGTTCATCTCCACTCTGAGCCGATATCCTTCAATATCCGGTTGCTTGAAAACGTCTCCAACAGACCACGGTGGTGGCAGTATCATGCTGTGGGAAACGTCGTGTCATTTCAGTTGGGGTGTATGTAAACTTTTGACCCTGTTACGTTTGGGAGAAAAACTCCAATCAAATTGAAACTTGTGCATTAAATCCTGGTCTTTCGGGTAAACACTAGAGAGCAGACGTCGGAATGAAGCGACGGCCAGCGGTAGTGAAAAAGTCGCCGGCATTAACGAGCTGATTAACGACCGGACCCAAACGGAGAGCCGCGGCGTCCAAAGCCGCGGCGCCAAGCAGTGGAGTGTACGGTTGAAGGGCGACTTTATTACTTACCCTGCACTTATGTGCCCTCTGTGTAATGGATACCAGGGCTTAAGTGGTAATGGTGCAATAAAGACACAGAGGGAAGAAGAGGAGAGACGCTGGGAATGTTGAAGGTAGGAGAGACGATGAGGAAGATGATGGAGGAGGAAGGAGAGACGATGAGGAAGATGATGGAGGAGGAAGGAGAGATGCTGGGATAATGGAGACGGATTTAAATCAAAAGGAAAAACAACAGGGCCGACTGGAAGTCCAGGAAAATGTATTTCTCCCCTCATTTCTAACGATAAGTTTTTAGCTTTATGCCATAACAAGATGGCCGACAACAGCTGGGCGAGATTTAAGGAGGAGCGGCAAAAGCAAAGGAGGTGGATTAGCAAAGCTGATGATGTCATCCAGGACGTTATTCTGCTGCCTGAACGTTGAGCTGCTAGCATGTCGGGATAGTCTTCAGTCAGAGGCTTCTTTAGATTCGATGCAAGACTGACTGCTACTGGAGAGCCATGAAGAATGAGTTTTAAAGATGTTTGAGTGAAAACTTATGATGGAGTTTTAGGACAAAACAGAGAAAAAATAAAAATATATTCCAAAACTAAAGTGGTGCAAGATTAGAGCAATAATATTATGACTTTATTCTCATTATGTCAAATTAATTCTCATGATTTCAATTTTATTCTTGTATTATTTGACTTTATTCTCATCTTATTTCTTAAACGAAATGTTTGGATTTCATTTCTGGATCATTTTTATGATTCTACTTTTCGTCAGTCTGGTTTTATAGTCGAGTTGTTGACAAAAATTATGACCTAAATTCAGTCTGGATGGAATAAAAACCACATTAGATGCTTTATTCCTGGACAGAGTCGTCAGTGTTTGGGGTAAAATGAGCTTCAGGTTCAGTTTTGTGAGGATTTCTGATGTTTGAGGCCGGAGTTGTTGTCCATCTGCAGCCGGACTCATCGGTGGAGACGCAGCCTGTCGTGTAGAAGCTGTAATCCATCTTTGTGGTGAGGATAAAAACAGTCTGTAATGACTCCACCGAGTTCCTCTCCCTCCAGCTGTAAGATGAAACCAAGGCTCACTGACTCACTCACTTCCTGTTTCAACTTTTAATAATGAACTTAACTCCTGTAACACGACCTATAACACTGAATGCAGCATGGAGGGCTTTACATAAAGAGAACAGGGACAAGGCATGCTTATATTTTGGCTTAATGATAAAACTGACGTCCATAATGTTGATAGATGCAGAATCTCTGCTTCTAGCTGATAAAACATCTCAAAACAACTGAGTTTTTGTTTTGGCAATTGGTTATTTTTCACTGGAAAATACTGGAACTTAGCAGAAACAGTGTAATTATAATAATTTAAAACTGTTTAACAATATAAACTATCATTGTCTTTGCAGATTTAGAAATGATTGTCTTATTTTTACTGATCAAAAAGAAAATGCTTAAAAAAAAAGCGAGTCCAACGTACAACCCTGAGGGACACCGGGATTAATTTACATATTCAAAGTTATCAGCCAATCAGAATGCTTCAGAACAATCACCACTTCCTGTTAGGAATTAAACAGCAGCTTCATTTCTATATCAAACTACTTTTAAAGAGTTTTAGAATATAAAACGATTAACACACAAGATGATGTCGATTGGGATTTATGAAAATCAATTAATATTGGCACATTATTTGAAAATCTCTAAAGTTTTCTACAATCTTCACTTTGGTCTGAGTTTTTATAAATAATAATTCTTTGATATTAAGCTGAGTTTTTGTGTGGATGAAAAGCCAAAGCACATTAAAATGTTTTAGTTTTCATAAATTTATGTTTGGACTAGACCTTTTTCTATCCATCGTGGCACAAATCAGTATTTCCAGATCAAAAAGTCCTAGAGAGCAATCAGAGAAAGATCCAAAGTGTTGAATCAAGCTGTTTTCTTCCATTTCTCCGTCGATAAAACGTTGCAGTTGGTGTTTCTATCGACGGTCTAATCGTCTGGTTCATACAGTGAAGAGCAGCTGAGAGCAGCGGCGGCTCTTCAGACCAAATACTGCAGTTTCACTCATGTGAAAAGCAAAAAAGGCTTTTAAAGTAGAACAGAGGAGCAGATTGGAGGACTTGACCTTTGGTGACCTTTGGATCGCGGCGTGATGGACTGACTGCTTTTCCACTGATGCAAACAGACGAGAGAAACTGAACTGATGAAAGAAACTTTGATGATTTAAATGAGACTCAGCAGTTTTACTGCAACAGAGGAGAAAGTAATGATGATAATGATGATGACGACGATGATGATGATGATGATGATATCATGTTTTGTTTTGTAAAGCAGGAAGTGGACGGATGATGGAATCGGTTGAGCTGATCTGGTTCAAACTAAGAAAGTTTCTTGTTAGTTTTACAAAATGGAAACTAAACTGGTTTTATATTTGTTGCAACAAAATGCAAAATTTGTTAAAAACAAGAAAGTTTCTTGTTGTAGAACAATTGTCTCATGAATATGAGAAATTAGTGAGAGTTTCTCAACTGGGTTTGGGTTTTAGAAAGTTCCTCAATTTAAGAAAACCAGTTTGTCTTGTTACAGAAAGATGAAACTTCATCTTCTGTGGATCATGAATCCAGATTATTGGCACATTTTCCTGCAGAAGATATTTAAAATATTCAATGAAATGCATCTTGGGAAGCTGAAACAGCCACAATGCTACTTGGCATCCTGTTAGCTGCCCAGTGACATAAACAAAATGTTAGCTTCAATGCTAGCGCTGAGACTGTTGATGTAAATTAAAGTATATTTGTTGTTTTAGTGGAAATGCAGTGGAGCCTCACATATTCATGGATTCATCTTTTTGTAGATTTTTCTGTGGAACTTAAATCCAAATTTAAATTCTGTCCATTCAGAAATGTTTTGCAAACAAAATGTTAGCTTCAGTGCTAATGCTATTAATGCTAATTAAGGTATATTTGGTGCTTCAACTGTTAAATTATCCATTTATTGGGTTATTTAGAGGCTGGTGGATTTATGTAAATAAATCACATGGTATCTGAGGATATATTGATCATCTTTTTATCCTTTTTAAGGTTTATTGCCTCTAATAGGAGACAGAAAACCTCCATGTGACGAAGCAGCAGAAAGTGTTGAGTTAGTGTTTCCTGCTGATCCGCTGTGCGGTTAGCGACGCCGTTAGCGACTGGCTGATGTCTACAACACAGAGCTGATGAAAGCAGAGGAACCCTGCCGTATTGATCCCATTGATTTGGCCCTTACCTTTAAGGAATAACCTCCCCCACCTCAGAGCGGTAAACCCTTCCTGAATAATTTGATCCTCACTGTAACCCAGACTGGAAGAGAAAAGCCGGATCGGATCATTGGCTTGGATTTACATCGTCAAGAAAAAGAAATTAGCAACTAAATACGAAATAAAACTACATGTAAATAAGTTTAATCTGATCTGTAGGCTGGTTACAATTAATTAATTATAATTAGCTCCATAATTTCCATTTCCATGATTTATTGTTTTTTATTTTCTTTCTTTCTACCATAAAGTCTTCAGTCTGGTGCTTTTGCCTCAAATAGGACAGTTTTGTTTACAAACATGATTCATTTTACTTGTTTCTTTTGTTTGGTTTATTTATTTTGGATATTTAAAATGTCTTCCAGTTCCAGTGTAAAATATTCATTAGAATTATTGATCTCAAAACAACAATATTATTGTTTATCTCAATAACTTCTGGGACAATTTATCGTCCTGTTGCTATGCGTTGCTATAGAAACGCCGCGTCGTCGTCCTCCTGCCACTTCCTGTCGTCTTCGTCATTTCCGTCAGTAGTAACTTTCGGTTGTCGATCACGACTCATGATGTTCGTAAAATATACAAATGTCAATGCAGCTGAAGAACCACTTTATCCTAATTCTTAGTGAAAAATTTGAATTTATTTTAAAAATTCCAATTTGCAAAATACTAGCAGAAAAAATGGTGGTTTTTTACCAAAGAAAAGAAAAATCTGATGCCGCTCCATTTTTCTTTACATTTCATTTAGAAGGAAGTTGCGCTCTGCGTCGTCTTTCGTGTCGTTTCCTTCAGTGGTTCTTTCTGCAGCGCCCCCACAGGCCAGGAGGGGAACAGGTTGCTCAAAGGGTTTGGTTGGTTTGAAACAGTAAAATAAAACAGCTGAAAATATAACAAATGTTTCAATTTTGATCAAGTCTACCAGTGAAAACATCCTTGAAATCCTAAAAATATTGACTTCTACATGTTATTATAGCTAATCAATCCGTCATCGATCATCACCTCAAATGCAGATTAAGGTCCTAACAGTGCAGATTTTTTAATCTGTTACTGAGGTTTAAACCATGAGGTTCATGTTGCCTGATGTTTAAGTTTTGTTTCGTGTTTCTGTCTGGAGGAAACTGCTGGATCGTTTTCCTCGGATCCGTCCAGATGTCCAGGATCGTTTCCTGTTTAAACTCCGAATCAACAAAAACCAAACAAACAGATTTATGGACTGAAGTACACGATGTTCCTGACGCTCAAATCAACGGCGAATCAAACCAAACGGGCTGAGAAAGGAATCCTGGGATATTTATAGGAGAGTAAATACATTGATCAGAGTAAATAAAACGTTACAGATTATAAGGAAACAGATTCATAGGAGGAGCAGCTGGTTGAACATTAACAGATTCCTACTGGGGATTCAACAGTTCAAGCAATAGTTAAATGACCATTATTTGTCTCCAAACAGATTCATTTATATCCAGAGATCAACAGCGCCACCTGTCTGTTTCTATCAGGAACTAACAGCTTTAAATGCCCTTCATTCACCTCGGCTAAGAAAAACAGGAGAAAAACAGGATCCTCTTCCAAACGGCAAACAAAACCAACAGAGGTGATGCAGATCTGATGAACTGACAGAGAGCAGCGCAGCGCGGAGTGTGTGTGTGTGTGTGTGTGTGTGTGTGTGTGTTTACAGCGAGGGTAGCTTCCCCTTACATAACAGTTCTGTTACCGAGTCCTTAACCGGATTCGTATTGATCAGCTGGACTCCGACTCTGCATACTTAATTCAGGGAGGTAATCAAATCAAACGCACCCAGATGGAGACATTAATGTCACTTTTATCTGCTAAAACAAAACTTTACATGTTAGTGTTTCATTTGAGTTATTTTAAAACAACCTGCAGCTCTTCAATGAAATTAAATCAATTCAGTTTATTTATGCAGCTCCAGGGCAAATCTGGAAAAAAGAAAAGAAAAAGGGAAATTTCTGCCAGAAGATTCAGAAATGCTCAGATTAATCTCAGAAATGTTCTGTAAACATAAGAAAATCTCTAAGTTTCAAAAGTCAAACACTTCTGAATTTTGAAAATCTTTTATTCCCAGTTTTTAGGAAATTTCTGAGACACATCTCCAAGTTTCTGAGATTTTTCTTGCAAATCTTCAACTTTTGAATCTCAAATTTCCATATTTTTTGTAGAAAATTTGTGAATTAATTGAATTTCTCAAACTATTATGCTACAAACGCTAAAAGGATAAATATAAATATTCACATTAGTGAGACATTTGAAGTAAAAATGCAAGCATTTGTTAGTTTTGTGTGAATTTCTGTAATTGTGTTTCAAATTTTGAAACAAACTCAAACATTTTTATTTTTCAAAGAAATTAGGGTGAAAAAATGCAGGAATCTGTTTTTGCGTATTTATGCCAGAAAACAGAAAAATCCTAATTTCTTAAAACAAACAGTAACTTTAATTTTCCTCCCTTGTGTTTTTTTCCCAGCATGCAAGCGGAAGGAGCAGGACACGGGGAAGGATCGCAACAACACACCAAAGAAGTCGCGGCTGGTCTTCACCGACCTGCAGCGGCGCACCCTGCTGGCCATCTTCAAGGAGAACAAGCGGCCGTCCAAAGAGATGCAGCTCACCATCTCGCAGCAGCTGGGCCTCGAACTCACCACAGTCAGCAACTTCTTCATGAACGCCCGCCGCCGGAGCCTGGACAAATGGACAGACGACGGCGCCAGCCCCGGCGCCCAGTCCTCGGCGTCCAGCACTTGTACCAAAGCATGATAGAAGAACGGAGATACGGGACAAACCGGGTCGGGGGTTCAAGGTTTCGTCCGGTTGAAGCGAAACTTAAACTTTTTACACGATTTTCTTTATTTCCTTTCCTTGAGGGTACAAACAGAGAGAGGGGCTGCTCACTGCCACGACTTGTAGCCAAATCGCCTTCTGCAAATTCATCCTAAACATAAAGAAAGCTGGAGGGTAAACTCATCAAAAACATACAAAACCTCACTGTGGAGGGAAAAACCTTCTAAATCATACAACTGTCCACTGCTGATGTCTCCTGTAGGCTGACACACTAGCCCAAAAACCAAAGACTAGAAGACAATGTGTGTTTTCTATTATGCAATATAAGCTAGGAAACAACCAAACACGAACCCAAGGAAAGCTTTAAGACTGCAGAATGTGACAGACGCTCTGTGGAAATACTCTTCTGTTCAAAGGTCCAATCAGGAGTCGGGTTTCAGTTCAACAGTTCAAGCAATAGACAGTTTGTGTCGCTGAGCGGATTTTTATTTTCACCAAACCAAAGATAGACGATAGTTTTCACCAAACGACAGAATCAGCGTTCAAACATTTGACTCTTTAAAGAAGGTGGTGCCGAAATATGCAAGCACAAACATTCATCGGACGACCCAACAGCGTTTAGCTCGAGCTTCATCAGAACCCTCAGCGTTAGCTTAGGTATGAACTACATGAGTGAGCACAATCTTGAAGCACATTTTCTTTGCAATAGAACCGGAGCCGGCGGCCGACCCGAGTGGGCTTCGCATCTTAGAAAACTCAGGATGCCATTTCTTTTCTAAACAGTGGCTGAAGTCCATTCGGTGCGCGTCACAAACACGTCGTGAAGTCCTCGAACGCATCCAGAGACGCTTTCTGAAGTAAAACACAACTTTAAAGAGTCATTTTCTAAAATGTCCCCGTTAACTACAGGCTAACTACAGGCTAACTACAGGCTAACGCTAGCTTCCTCCGGCTTCACCAGTCAGTCCCATTCAGGGAAGTGATGGCAGCTCCTTCCACCAATCAGAATTAAACATTCTGCTGTAATTTACTGTGTAACGTAGATTCATCCTTACTGATATTAAAGGGAAACTGAAATTTGTGAGAGAAGATTGACTCTTATGAAATGGTTTCCCACTGCAGACTAGAGATATTTTTGTAAGGTTTTGTCTGCCATCACAAAGAGAAACAGATTAAAACACAACCAGAACGCGTTGGACCATCTGGACCCAACGGAGGACGGACCGGTCAGGCAGATCAGGGCCTTTGTAATAGTTAAAGAGGACAATCTAAAGACGATGCCTGGCCAGTCCGTCCATCCTGAGGGTCAGTGGAAACCAGAAAATGGCCCAAAGCCGCAAATAAGTTATTTAAATATCGTCAGCCATAAATTCATCAGATTGGTCCGAGAAACCGTCGATCCAAACCGTTCGAAAAGCTGATGGAAAAACCAACATTTATACCAAAAACCTGAAGAAAACCCGTCCATCCGCCATCACCTCATCAATCATCTTTCACTCAAGCTATTAAACCAAAAAATGAAACCAAACCAAAGCAAAGGCGTCAGTCAGCAGCCCCTGCTCCTGGTCAGAGGCAGCCAAAGGCTTTAAGAACATTTTAAGATTAAAAAAAAAAAGGACACTTGAGACTTTTTCTATTTATTGACAAATCGAAACCAAAGAAAACCTTTTTCTGCACCTAACTGTTCCAACAAATGGGAAAAAAAAAACTTGGATAAGAATTATTACCAAAAAAACAAAAGGAGAAAAAAAAAAAAAACAGAGTGGCGACGATGTCAAGGAACGAAGATACGAAGGAAAGTTCGACAGAAGGACGACATCTCTGGAGTAGCAAAGTAGCTTTTGTTGTGTCTGATGGCGACTTTGGGACTGAAAAGGGTAAAACCACACGGGCCGGAGGGGAGAACCAGAACGCCATCACGGTTCTTCTTCTCTCCGGCCCAAAGAAAAGGCAGAACATTAATGTGTCTCACGGTTGAAGAGTGTCTTTAACGTGTGCCTATGCAGTTTTTCAAAGTAAAAAACGGTTTAAAGAACAACAGAAACCTCATCAGCTAACAAACCAAAGATTCACCGTTGACTCCGGCAGCAGAGCTCCTCCCCTCCAGAAGGTAAACACGACTTCAGTATCAGACATTAAATCACTTTTATTATTCTTCCAATCATGCAGAAAGTTTCTTTTACTACCGATGATAAATTTCACATTTAGTTTCCTGTAAAGCACTTTTAACGCTGGAACACGTCAAGTGTTTCTGTAAGAGCATCAACTATAACAGTTATCATTTCTCACCACATGATGCTTTAAAGATCAATGATTGACAAATCGATTAACCGTCTTTCATAGAGCGACAGTGGAGTTGCTGTCTGAGACGTACAGTTCATACCAAAGATTTCTTGCTGTACTTCCAGAAGCAGGCTGGATCTCTTAACAATCTGAGTACATTTAGTTTCTATTGCAGTTTAACTTTTCTAACTTTTCACCTCAAACCGTAGAAGAAAGCAGCCAAACTCAACCTGAAACATATTGGGTCTCACAAACTGGACATTATTGGATCAGAACCATAAATAAAACATGTTAGCAAATTATTTCAAGAAAACATGTAACTGCTAAATCCTGACTTCTTCTACTCTTCAGGTCAAAATTCAATTTATTTTGTGTTTCTAACTGACTAAGGCTGCGTTCATACAGCAATTATTACTCAGATCTCATTTCTTACCCCTCAACTAAACCTGTTTCTGCCACGTCCGCTTGTGGTTCTGATAATATCCAATAGTTTTCAACAATCTGTGGTCAGAATGTCGTCTGTTAAGTCCAAACGTTGGTTCTGACTCGGTTTCTCTCTTCCTGTTATGATCTAGTGACAAAATGTAACCTCAACAAACGATGGCGTCCATCATTACTAGTGAAATTAGTGAAAAATGTTCTGGTCAAAACTACAGAACTTTTTTAGTTTTCTAACCGAATTGGGTTTCATCTGTACGGAAGGCAAATGTGACCAATATCTGTTTTTTTGAATGGATCAATTTTTATGTTTTCACCCCCCAAAAAATTTATGTTTTGCAACTTTCACATGTGGTCAAAATGTCACATTTATCCCACTTTTACTTCATTGGTTTAAATCTGTTTGTTTTTTTCTCAGTTTTCTGCATCTTGCTATGATTTTGTGACAACGCTGTCATTTCTAATCAGTGGCGTCCATTATTACTTCTTCTTCACTTTGGGGTCATGAACTGTTCACACAAAAATCAGATTTAATTACTAAGAACGATAACACAAAAAAAATGTCTAAAAAAATTGGATTACAGCAAAAAAAGAATCAGAATTGAGCATCAAGACGTGATGTGTGAACGCAGCCTGAAGTCCAACCATCAGCTGGTCGGACGCTTCGACCTGCTGATGGTTGGACCAACCAATGACCTTTGGACTGTAAGATGATTCATCTTATTGTCCATCTGTCCAACATCTTAATTGGATGAATTGATAACAAAATGATTTAACTGGACAGGCGTTAAGGTCTGGAAGTACAGATATTTTTCCAGAGTTTTTTTGCATTTTTATTCTCAGTTAGACAAAGAAAATACCAATTAAGATCCACCTTTATTTACTGTTATAAATATTTTGTTCTGCTGCTTTGTTTGGTTGACAAGTTAAAATAAAATAAATGTCTTTAGCACATAATGACACATAAGGGAGAACTAATTGAAAGTTTGTGTTAGCTTCCTGTCTGAGGGGGCGGAGTCTCGCTGCCGACCCGTTTCTACGACAACAACAAACAAAACCAAAAAATAAACCAAATCTCCAACTGCTGAGAGAAACTGCTGAAATCTCGGTCAAATAGCTTTATCCTTAGTTTTCTGTCTGTGTTTTTCTGTATGTGAAGCTTCTAGTCCAAAGAAATCCTCCGGCCGCCCGACCCCAACCTGTTGCTGTCCGCTGCCCGTCGGAGGGGCTCGGACCGGGGCTCAGGCGCCGGCGGCCATGTTTTCATGTCATTCCCACTTGCAGTTCTGTCTAGATGTAATAATAACGGCTAAATCTGCCAAGCGTAAAAAAGAATTTAAAAAAGATAAAAAAGAAGAGGAGAGCGAGAGATAACAGGAAGGTAACCAAAAACTGACCCAAAGGTTTTCACTGCTCCTTTATTTGCCAATTACATTTACGACCACTATTGTACTTCCTACGTTTTTGCAATATGTGATTTATTTTTTATGTAATTTGTTTTTAATTGTGAGGTAATTTAAGCGAACAAATTTTGTTGCCAAATCTCCTGGGTGACGGTTAGCTCTGCCAAAGTTTACACTGTTTGTTCCTTTTCTTCTGTTTGATGCCATATTTATTTATGACGTGTTTTAGAAAACACTAGTTTTGTACTTGATAATTTAATGTTATTTAATTAGATGTAATTCTTTTGTTTCTGATGAATATTTATGGGTATTTAAGAATGTTAGTTGCATCAAAGATGCAGTGCTTATTCCTGTTAATTTATTGGTAGATAGTTTTAATTTTCAAAGTCAATGAAGCGTCGTGTTATGAATGTTTAGATCTAATGACAGAACAACGTAGGAATGTCAGATTAGACTTACATACTGCTGAATGTCAACGCCTGCTCTCACTCTCTGGTCAGTTTAGCTTTTATTTCTACGTTCTGCTTTGTTTTATTTTTATTTTCTCAGAAATGGAGACAAAATGAGAAGTAATAGCTACTGAATGATGAGCACTGCGTCTGTTTTCGTTCTGATTTCGCTGCGTCCTGCTGACTGTTGAACCAGGGATGAGTTTTCAGACTGATGTTAGAGTTCAGGTGAGAACAGACCCACCAAAGATAACAGGAATCCAGATAAACAGAAATATAAACTTCTGCATATGAAGCCATGATTTTTCTTTCTAAAAGACACCAAAAGGAAAATTAAGTAAAATAAAATGCTATTTTGAACAAAATCTGACAGAAATGAGCAAAAGTGACTATGATCAATTATTTCCAACGTTTTCTGCCTTTTAAGTGACTTTTATTCTTTAATGAATATTTCTATGAGAATTCCCCATCTGGACTTTGTTACATTTATTCAACTGAGCCTCTGCAGGTTTTTAATGTTTCAGATCATCAAAGTTTCTCCTTCCAGATTAGATCTGGATTTTATTCCTGTTTGATTTGATTCACATCAGGTGTGAACTCAGGAAAACTGGCTGCACCTTTTAATGTTTTAGTTTTGTTTGGTTAAATTGGATAAATGTTACATTAGAGGTGGAAAAGGTTTGGAAATGATCAGTCTTGTTTTTAACATTAGTTTTGATGAAACTGGCTTCTTACACAGAATGCTAAATTAGTCCATGTTGATCTGGATGCTGTGATGTCACTGTGTGAACGCAGAAACTGGTTTGTTTCCTGGTCAGGACGGAAACGGAGCGGCTGCTGCCGTGTGAAAAGACATTTGAACGTTTCCAGTGAGATCCAGAGCGGCTACCTCACTCTCCCTCTAATTGTGTTGATGAAACCAAAGAAAGCAAAGCTTCGTTTCTCCGTGGGTTCGGTCTGCGCTCAGCGACACGACGTCTGAACAGAACAAATATTACTTCTTTTCTCTCTTTTCTTCACATTCAGGTGATTTTAATTTGGTGCCGATCAATTAGAAACTCAGAACAAACAGGACCAATTCAAATCAAAACATATTTTAGATATTATTGGTAAACAAGAATCTCATTTGAAACTCTGGTACAGATAAACAAACCATTTTATTTTTATGGTGTATTAATTTCTGAATTAATAAATATAAAAATGCTCAAATATTTAAGTTGCTTATTATCAGAAACTTTTTCTGGATCCCATTTGGTCCATAAACTCATGACTCAGATTCATCCTGGTTTCTTTCTTTTCCAGTAGAAAATATTAAATTTATTTAAATCAACTTTTCCTCCTGCCAATGCAGGGCTGTTCAAAGTGTGGCCTGGGGGCCGTTTGTGGCCCTTGAAATCATTTTGTTTGGCCCCCAGATCCGAGTCAAAATGGTAAAAACAACTGATAAAAATATCTGGAAAATGTTTATTATTCTTTTAATAAGGCAACAATCCAAAGACATTTTTATGTTTCAGATATTTGATGAAATACAGATTTTGTACAAATTTATTGTTATAAAAAGTAAGAAAAAATCCTATTAAACTAATTTTTGTGTTGTTAATAACTTTGTGGCCCATCAACAGATTAAATTAACTAGTTTTGGCCTCCAGAGTTAAAAGTTTGGATTTAATGAACGACTGAAGCAAAATGTCAGACCAGGTTCAGAAATAAAAAGTGCTAAAAGCTTCAGATTCATTGGATTTATTGTAGCTAAATGAGACAAACATTCCCATCTGGTTTCTTTCACCAGTTTTTAACAAGATGGCCGCCGGCCAGCAGCCTTTGTGCTGCGCAGCAACAATAATGTTTGAAAAGCTGCAGGAATGACCCGGAGCCTCGTTAGAGTCTGTAAAGTCAACGGACAGAAGACAGAAACCTTCAAACACTAATGATTACAATCCTGCTTTTCCAAATGTCAACCAGAGTTCAGCTAATGAGCCAATAAGGTCGAGATCCCAAACCTGCATTATTATACTGCAGAATCATTATGTTCCTGTTTAACTTTAGTTTTAATTTCTCTTGTTTCTTTACAGAAACTCGTTTTCCTGTTTAATATAAACATTTTCAAAACAGTATTTTGCAATAATTTTACACATTTCATATCATCTGATTGATTTTTCAAAGTGAATATAGAATTATGACAATCTTGATATGAAAAATGTATTAACAACTACATACTTCAGTATTTTAACTGCTTCACTGTTTGAGTGTAAAAACTGTATAAAATCAGGCACCAGTTAAATATCCCTGTTGCTGTTTTTATTGTTTTTATTGAGTCGGTTTAAAAGCTTTAATCGTGGAGCGCAGACCGATCCGTCTTTACCAAACTATTGCAGATATACCTCATAGACACTTAGTGTTTAGAAACAATGTTATATTAGCTTGTGTCATAAATTATTCACTTCTTCTTCTTCCTTTTTTTAAATAACTGTAATCTAAAAATATAAATGTGGGGTAAAAAGCTTTATACATTTTTAATTTGTATTTTTGTTTTAATTTGAAATGACGCGCTAAAACCAAAAATGAGAAATGCTTGTTGATGTTTTTCTGTCCTTCACAGAGACACAAAATCATCGTTTAAAATTGTTTTATTTTGGTTTCCATTTATATGTGAATGAACATGTCCGCCATAAACCAACAGAATAATACCGTTTAATCAGTTTCTTCCAGTTATTTTACTATTTTTCCATTATTTTTTAAATAGTTCTGCTGTGTTGTAATGGTAGCATCCCATAATATGTCTAATAGCAAAGCTTTCATGCATGTGCATAGTTACAAGAAGCTGTTTGTCTTCCCACTTTGTTTTTTAAACACAATATTCACTAAAATGTGTTTTAGGTTTTCATGACCTCTGACCTGCTGATGTAAGAGCTGGAAATGTTTCCACCGATCGATCAAACTGAAATGTTCAAAAGAAAAATGGAGGAGTTTTAATAAACTGGTCTAATTTATGCTCAGATGAATTCAAAACATGCAGCAGCTTTAGAGAGATTTTAGTAAAAACTTTAATATTAGCAGCAAAATATGATGAAAAATAAAATCAGATCAAAAGAACAAAATATCTTCAGTTTCAATCATAAAATCTAAAAATGTCAAAATTGTTCATATTTATTACCTGAAATATTTAAAGTCTGATGTTTCTTCAGTGTTTTGAGAATTTTATGAATGTTGTTATTTAACATTAAGCTGCTGAAAAACAAACCAAAGCACTTCCAGTCAAACACGTCTTCCAATCAGCATCCGGACCTTAAACAGGAACAAAAGAACTTTCTAATTAACTTCATGACACGTTTTTATTTTTCCATGAGACGAATAATCTGAGGAAATCTGAACAGCTGATCAGGATTTCAGGCTTTGAGTCACCAGATTATTTAACTCTGGTCACCATTTCATTTCATGTCTAATCATTTTCAGCATGTATAAAATGGTGATCAATAACTATTAACGATTTGATCACAAAGCTCAAACCCAGCAGGGAAATATTTGGCACCAATTTAACATCCAGTGATTTTAAGTGGATTTGTATTAAAAACAGGATTTCAGTTGGTTTGATCAGGAATCAGAATTATGGAGCTAAACTGAGTCCATAAAGTTTGTTCACCAAAAAAAGTTTTAAAGCCTCAAAAAAAAGTTTAAAACTGAAAAATAATGGTGAGACTCAATACAAAGATTTTTTTTTTTTCAGTTTTAAACTTCTGGCCCCATTTTTGCTCCATACATAATTTGAGATTCAATGGATCCAAAATGGAACCAAAATATTGTGAAAAAATCTGATACCAAATTTTCAGATAAAAAATAAAAATATCCAGTTGTCTTAAATTACTTTAGGATAATTTTTCACCATAGTTATACTGAAAACAATGTAGCTAAAATAAAAAACTGATGCATCATAATTCAGGCTAAAGAGTAAAACTGGTTTGTTTCAGGTACAAAATAAAACGGCAATAAAAGGGAACAATGACCAGAAGCCCCCAAAAAATTCATTATAATCATTTTAAAATCAAAAATATTACTTAAAATACTTTAATAAAAGTGCATTTCTCAGTTTGATTCAACATCAGCAGCATCAACACTGAGGGTCAAAGGTCAAAGTGGCAGGAAACATCATGAGCTCATCCAGTCGTTTCTTTTGTTTTCTAACTTTCTTCCTCTTATTTAATAGATTTATTTTCTATTCGTTGTACAGTGACCAAACGTAACTTTTTTGTTTTGTCATTTGGTTTCAAATAAGAAAAGAGAAAAGTGACTGCAGACTTTGTGGTGTGGAATAAAACGATGCGATGAAGCAAGAAGGAGGAATTTGGGTAATTAATGTTCCACTCTATGTATAAAAGAAGAAAAAATCAATAAAGAAATCACAATGGTCTAATCCATGTAACACTGATTCCTGTCTTCTGTAAAGATCAAATTATGTTTCACTGCTGATTCATCTGGTGGTTTATAGCTGGAGGTTTAGAGAAGCAGCCAGCAGGGGGCGCTGCAGGGAAGAGAGGGGATTCAGGGCAAGTTTTTATTTTTATCAAAATGTTTTATCTGGTTTGGGGAAATCAGAGGCTCAAGTTTACTGAGAGGTTTTGATGGAGACTTCTGAGGATGGATGGATGGATGGATGGATGGATGGATGGATGGATGGATGGATGGATGGATGGATGGATGGATGGATGGATGTTTTGTTGGATGCATTGTTGGTTGTTTACATCAAGCTATACTAACTGTACTCAGACTGTTAAACCTTTGCATGTCGGCCATGTTGGTTCTCCATCCTGCACGTCGGCCATGTTGGTTCTCCATCCTGACTGATCGTTTCCAGTTGATCCTCTGTTTGTTTTAAGTGAAATCATTTTGTTCTCCTGGTTCTGGTTCTTCCATCTGGTTTCATTTGGGTCTCTAATGACTCCATCGCCTCCGTGTTCCTCCTTCCTCCATGTAATCATCCCAGCATCCCTCTCTTCCCATCAATCCACCTTGTCACTCCTCCGCTCCTCCACACATTTAATCACTCCGTCCCGTCCTTCCTCGTGCTCCTCTTCGTCGGCCCGTTACCACGGAAACAGCAGCCCATTCTCTGGCTGCTAATCTGGTGACATTGTCTTTCTATTAGCTGCAGGGCTGATGGCTGATAAGGTGCAGTAAAGCGTGGGAAAGCGCTGCAAAACGTTGGTCCTCATTAACAGCAGCGAAGTAAATCAGCCCTCAGCATCACACTGCCACCACCGTGTTTGGTTTGTGTTAAAACGGAACCAACATGGCAAAAACATAAAGTATTCTTGATCTACTTTCTAATTAAAATATCTTGGTACCAAACTGACTTACAAGTAACTTTTCAGCTTGTTTTACAACTGATAATAAAATACTGGGCAGATTATTTACTAGTAATTTTGTTTTATCCAAACAGGTTTATCTTGTAAATGAGATGTTGGACCTTAAAGGGGACAACCTGCATAAATAAAAGAATTAAAAACTGTCAGATTATTTCACCTGTAGCAAGAAATAATCTGCCAGTGGAACCAGAACTTTTTCATCAATATTAAGAAAGTATTTTCAAGTGAAGTAAGATTTTTGCACTTGAAACTAGAGGATTTTGTGTTTAGTCCAGTTTTGTCTCATCACATATTTGGGGACTGAAGAGATCAGAAATGGTTTGTTCTTGAAAAACCCGGATAATTATTGTGAATGTAGCGTTTGTTGCATCGAACCTGATCAGTTTTGATTTGTGAAATCCTCAACATAACTGCAAACATTTAGGTGAGAACATAAACGAAGCCCTTCATGATCCTTCCTCTCTCACCTTCCAGGTTGATTTTTTATTGCTTTCCTTATTTTATATCATCTCCACACTTTGTCGTTTCCTCCTCTGTAATTTTTTCCTCCAGTTTCTCTTTCACCTGACTCTCTGCTCCGTCCCTTTCTTCAGAGAAATCAATGCTTATTCTCTCTATAGGAGGTCAGAGGGTTGCAGGTGCTGGTATCCTGGCTTTTCAATTACCAGCAGCCTGCAGTTACCCAAACACACACACACACACACACACTTTCCATCCTACAACCCCCCTCCTGTACTCCCTCACACTAAAGATTTCAAAATAAAAGATGGGTTTGGATGTTGGGAGAAGAGAAAAGAGGCGCGGCAGAAGATGGCGGATTGAATCAGAGAGAGACATCAGGACTCAAACTGAGACGCTCCAGTGGCGCCGGTCCAAACCGAGGCACAGATGTGGCATCGGTTTGCGTTAGCATACATCCAGGTCACAGAGGTCAAACCACAAAATTTACTGGCGACAGAAGAAACACCCAGAGGGACGGATGTCCACTTAAAGGGACATTCACAAAGCTGCACAATCTGCGCCATCGCTGCGCTTAATTCTCAGGGCAGATTAATACAAAACGAAACAAACAAACGTTTATTCAGTTTGATTTTGATTTATTCAAGGTTTGGATGAAAAAACAAACCAGACCAGCAGGAAATAGGAGCTTGTATTAAATCCATCATTTCTTAATATTCATGAAAATGTATTTATATATGTACTTTCCAGCTAGGTAGCTAGCTAGGGTATATTAGCATCTCGTTAGCGGTAGCCTGAACCGCCTCATGTCTCGTTATGAGAGAAATAACTGCTCAGATTTTCTGCTTTTATCATCAGTGGAAACATAAACTCCTCAGTATTTGAGCTCCAAGTATTTTACATTTTAGTGTTAGTTGGTTTCCTCTCCAGGTTACAGGTGTGTTCAGGTTCCTACCTTTGTGTCGTTTTCAGTGGTTCAAGCCACAGCAGAAGGTTTCAGGTGATTATGGGATGCACCATCTGTCAGATTACTTTGTGTTTGAGAAAATCCTTATTTTCAAAATAAAAACATGCAACTGAATATCTCTGTAGGTTAATTTCAGGTTTGTAGAGGTAAAATTTAATACTTTTGATGCTAATTAAATTTAAAACTGATAAAAAATGGTTCCTGCATTTTACATTCAAGCAAAGCAAAAAATTTGAAATTTCTGGCGTCTTTTAGTGACTCTTGGCAACAACTTTGAATTTCACTCTGTCTGAATGTGACTCAAAGTTTTACCTGGTAGAAAAGTCCTGTGAGAAAAAAATACATATATGAGAAACACCAGTGTGTTGCTTTTAGCTAGCTAGCAACAATATATCAGCTAATATGAGGCTGAATCATCGAGTCACAGAATGAAGATTTCTGAGCGACTCAAACTTTTACCTAACAGAAAAATCAGGGAAATATGAGAAAAGAAAGTACATAAATGAAATACACATTTAGATGTAGATTTTAGATAGCAAGGGTAGATTAGCAGCTAGTTAGCTTAGCAGCTAGTTAGCTGTATCCTCCACCGCCTAAAACAACAGAACACAGTTAAATATGTGTGTGTGTCTCATACATATATGAGACATATACAAAATTAAATAGTACTGCTTTGAGAACATTTAAGACCTGCAATTAATCTATTTAAGGCAAATTTACATTTCTAAAATGAATTTAAGTGTTTTAAGGATTTAGTGATTTACTTCAATAATGATTCATCTGTGACTGAATCACCATTTGGATGTTGATGTTTTTGTCTGAAGAAGAGAAAAGGTGTGACGATTTCACGCGAACGTCAGCGGGAAGAAAGAGAACGAGGAAATGAATAAGAAGGAGATGGATGGGTGGGGAAAAAATAGAAAATCTTCGACAAAAACGAAGAGGAGATGAAGAGATATGAGGGAGAGGAGTGAGCAGAACCAAAATGAAATGAAAGATTGTTGCTGGCTCAGATTCAGGGGGGAGGACCGGGAATAAAAATGGGGGAGGGTGGCCGCCCTCGGGGGTTATTGGGTCGTGGACAGCCAATCTCTCTCAGCTTAATCAACAGCAGCAGAGGTGATTGCAACACCGCAGGGGACTGCTGGGAAAAAAAGGCTGGGTGGAGGGGGGTGAGATAGGAATGAATGGGAAGGTCTGGAGGAGGGACAGCAGAGCGGGAGGATGAGTCAAAGATTGGAAAAAAAGGAAAAATGGATGCGAGGACAGCGGCAGGAAAAGATAACGAAGACAAAAGAAAAGCAGAGGAAGGAGGAGGAAACCAGTGATGGAGGCAGAAAACGATGGAGATAATAAAGGAAACAGAACAAAGAAAACAGGAAGTTTAAATTAACATTTAATTACTTACAACTATTTTAAAAGGAGATTTGTATAGAAAGAGATATGAGATTAAAAATAAGTACCAAATATAAGGAATACAAAATACAAAACCACAATAAGAATCTGGAGATTATAAGTAAAACATCTTTTATGTGTTTGTTTCTTTCATGTTGATGTTTTATAGGATTTCTGTCAGTTTTGCTGTTTTAAAAGTGTTTATAAATAAAGCTAAACAGTTTCATGTGTTTATGTTTCTGTTTGTTCTGATCCAGAAAATCTTCTCAGAATCCTATAAAAACTCAAACCATCGCAAATCAAGTTTAAGATGCATTAAAAAGTAAGATGGCCGACAGAAGCCAACACTCATTAAACTGTGATGCAA
>CAEFZY010039899.1:0-55833 GCA_903066815.1 Brachyrhaphis roseni
TGATTGGCTGCGTAGCGTAAGTGAACCGTATCGTATCATTTGCTGGACACCTGTGACTCACTGAGTTAGATTGTTATAGTCATTGGTCAAAACTGATGACTGAGCTCAATGTATAGTTTACGCTGGGTTTTATTTTATACGCTGCATAGATTTTATTGCAGAAAATGTGCGAGCAGTGCGCAAGCTTAGAGGGAACAGTGCTTACAACGTCCTGCAGTGTGTGGTGTGTTATGTTGTCTTGGTCCAATTATCGCAGCCTGTGGGGTTTTTCACTGACTGAACTCAGCCTGTTGAATGTGACAGGTAGCCAATCAGAAAGCGGTGACGTAAGAACGGAGGGGAATCCCAAACAGTTGACATGGCAACTGAGAGTCTGGTGGACATCGGAGGTGATATGTGGAAATGTTTATTACTATATGTAAAGGTCATTTTTATATATGTTTATTATATGTGGTTATGTTTATTCAGTTAAAAATATTAATTATGAAAAAACATAACTCACCAAATCATAGTGCAGCAAATAGAGCAGCTGCTCCTGTCGACTTTTATCAAAGGCCTTTTCTTCTTGTTTCGTCTTTTATCGCTTAAAATGAGTCCATTAACTATCACTACTGTTTCTACATCGTCATCCATGTTTGATTATTCTAAATTCACTCAATTTATGGTATGTTGGGGGTTTTACTGGATTTTCTTCTGGAATCGGTTCTTGTGGTGTGTTGCTCCTGGACACACGAGTTGACCGAGCCTGTTGGACTTTTATCGGCTCTGTGGTCACAGAGGTTTGGAAATTCAGCCAACAATCCTTAAATCCCATCTCGTCTCAACCACTGCCCTAACGCTCTCTGACTCTGGTTGCTATGGTAACGTTTACATATCCCTTCAAAATAAGACACAGATGCGCCACAAAAACGAACATTTTACTTTCATGAAAATTTTAACTCACGATAATGACTAATGGAGCCCTGAGCTCGTTTCTCCCATCAGGGAGTGATGAGAGACAATGACACCTGAAGTGTTGTTTATGCTCAGGGTGTTTGGTCTCTATGTGGTGAAACAGTTTGAAGCTTCATTGCCTCATTAACATCCGGTCACCATATCATGCAGAGCAGCTTGATATGTAGGAATCACCTAGCGGTCCGGGATAAATCCATTCTCCTGTCTCTTCTCTGGGCCTTTTCACCTTCAAAGAAACTTTCCAAAGACATCTGATTGTTTCTGACTCATGTTGCTGCTTGTGGCTCAATGTTGGAGCGCAAGACGTAACTGAGAGAATCTGGTTAAAGGATTTTCATAATGAAAGCTTCTCCAGACTCAAATAATACATAAAAGGGAAATATTTAATTATTTCTTACCAATTGGTCCACGGTACCAATTGGTCCATGGACCGGTACCGGTCCGCGGCCCGGGGGTTGGGGACCACTGCTGTAGTGAACGCCACAGCAGAGCCAGGATGACTGTGGAGTGCACAGTTGGCCGTCTGAAGGAGCCTTGGTAAGCGGCTGAAAGTGGATTTCTCTGCTATCACCACTGGCTTAAGTGCATGTTGTACACTCAACAATGTGTGTGAAATGGACGGTTAGACCTACAAGGAATCTGGTGTTCCTGTCCCTCCCATCGAGACGAAGGCAGAAAGAATCAGAGAATGTAGCAGGAAATGTTCAACTACCAACCTTATTTTAATGTGTTCCAGTGTTTATACTACGTTACCATATTTCCGATACTTAACAAAATTATACTTTTAACAATGTTACCTGCTTTACTTTCTTTCTTTTTTTAATAAAAAAAAATTGTAGCTCTTGGAGTCAAATTTTTAACCATTGTTTTTTGAAAATAAAAACATTATTAAATAATGTGGTCTGAATGCATAAATGAATGCAAAGCAGTCCGGAGACCGCTCCAAAAACCAGGAAATTAAATTAGATTTTTACAGTAATAGCTCAATTTCTAAGTTAACGTGAAGAAAAGTTATACAAAAATCTGAAATTATATTCAATTTAATAATAAAGAGGGAGGCTCACAAATACACTTATAAGAAATAATGTCTATACTCCAGCTTTTCATTTATGTATTCATAAAACAATTTGAGATACTGTTGGAAATATTAGTTTAATTGTGCTAGTTTTAATGGTTCAACATCAGCTCATGCACTTTCAACTTTAGTGCATGTTGAAATATTAGACTGATCATGATTGTTTTGAGTAGGCCTCAGTTTAGGTTAGATTTAGACTCATGGTTTAATCAATACATAATTTAATCAGTAGAATATTTTTCTTAGATGTAATGATCACGGTTTGATTAAAATTAGTCCATGTAGTAGAGCTTTTATAGTAGATCACATTCTTAAGTCATATTCCTCTGAAAAATATCTTATTTCATTATGACCAAAGAAGTAGAAAACTAATCAGAAAATATAATGTGTAACAGATGTTTTAGTACTGAAATTGATCATGTTTGTATACAAGTTTGAAGATATTATATGAAATGTGTGAAGGGTAATTACACGTTTGTCCTAGAAGAGTTAAGGAAGCGTATTGTTCCCCCGAAAAATGACAAAAACCCAGAAATCGTCAGTCAATAAAATCCTCCCCGGTCGAACTTGGAAATTGGACATTATGATGTTATCACTCAGCTTTCGTCAACAACTCAGCCGAAAACGATACGCAACGCAAATAATAACCCGGCCAGAACACGGCATGCTAAATAACAAAGCATAATTTAACAAAGCTTTGAGGCAGATACATTTTCCTCAAAGAATTTTAATAATCCACTTACTCGAATGATTGAAGGAATCGTTTCAGCCCTACTCTCAATGAAAGTCATGTTATTTAAATCATAACTTGTTAAGTTGCTTTATTTGTAAACCTTTTTTGGTTTTGCCATGTCCTGGATGACTGAGTACCTACAAGTAGGTAGAAAAAAACGATTATCTTGGAAGTATCATAACTTAAACTTAACACGCAAAGCACCACGTTTTTCTAGAAAAATATTCAGACTTTCTTTTGTGAATTTAAAAGATGAACGTTGAAAATGCTGCCGTTGCTCCTCCTACACTTTGGACTAAATCATTGTTCAAACAATAAATACATATAAATATGATATATTTATATTATTTAAATACAAAGGTTCCTTTTGTAATATATTAGGGGGGAATAAATGTACACTTTTCCCAGATTGGAAGTGTGGAAGTCCTGGACTGGTGGAATATGGGCAATTTAGCAATACGAGAGTTTCTTCTGTTCCTTTTTTTTCTGCGTTGTTGCCATGTTATACCCTTCATCGTTAATTCCTTTTGGATTAGCACAGGTTCGTACTTTAAAGCAGTTCTTCGTCTTGCTTGAGGCAATCGTCCCTAGAGATTCAAGTGTTTAATAATGAGGTCAGATGAATAAAGGCGAAGAGAAAAGAGATCTCCTCAACTGAGTGATAAAACATCACCTCAGAGGGGGAAAAGTTGCCTGATTTTCCTTCCCATCAAAGGATTACAAAAAAAAGAATAGAACAAAAGATATCTCTGAGAACTAAAGTTAGTCTTGAAGTAAAATTGTTTTCTATGTTTCCATCAAAGTGCCATGGATAAGCCTGCATTAGACAACGATATAATGATATATGACAAAGGAAATATGATGCAAATATCTGTGATTCTTTAAGTGAGGGACAGAACATATTCAGCTGGATAAACGTAGAATTAGATTAAAATATGCACAAAATGTAATTTGTTCAAATGCTTAAAAAATTACTAACCGGGGCTATGTCAACCTAACAGCATATGCTTTCATGTTTTATGAACATTTTTTATTTTAAATGATGTGTGTGGGCGGTGCCTGTAAAAGCGCTTGTCTGAGAGCACAACTTCAAGCAGTTCAATAGTCTAAAGTAATAAAAAGAATGATAAAAAAATGTTACCCTGGACTGATTGCATGTTAAAGCCAGTTTATTTGTCCAGTGTGTTCAACCATTTAAATCGACATCAAACCTAATAAATATTAATGATGGTGAAATTGTAAATTATGGTTTCTGGCATGATTCATATTTCCTCTTTTAAACCAATGTAGGACATACTTTTGGTTAGTCATTTGGCCAAATAATGGCAAGTTAGTGTTAAGAATGCATGTCATAAAAAGCATTGTCTTGTTAAGATTTGCTTTGAATGACTGCTGGTCGTAGGGTATTGCTGGACTGATATGTATGAAGGGGTGATTCCATATTCCATGTTATAATAATAATACATAACACCTTCTTACTCTATCTCAGATGACTTTGACTTTAAGTACATTTTATATGACAAATTTACTTTTGACACTTTTTTACTTTTTAAAGAGACTTTTTATGGCACAATAATTGTAGTTTCACATCAGCATCACTTTGAGGTTCTTTATACAACACTCGTGTAAAGTTGCATTGAACTGACATGTTTCAGCTTCCCAAGCTGCATTTTCTTTCCCAGAAGCACAAAAATCTAAAATAATGTAGCTACATTCCAAAGAAAAATTTACAAATTTTGAACAGCAACTAAGCCCAGCGTATTTCTTATCCATTAAATGACAGGTTTTGGATGATGCTACATGCATACATTTCATCAGATTAAATGTTATAAATGGTATTTTTCCTTATGTACTACCCTTTTATTAGATGTTTGAATAAAGAAGTAATTTGTGTCCAGTGGCTAATAGGAGGAGATTGCCATCGTTGGTTGTTCTTCCGTCACTAATTTCTCTTCATTAGCAGAGAGTGTCCGGAGTGACTTGTGTCCTTTCGCCCTCTAGTTTCTAGTTGCAGCCTCGGAAGGCGAGTAAACATCCCCATCGGCACTTGAGAAAAGAACCGAGCGGAATTAGAGAGGTGAGTGAAAGTCAAACATGCACCAGCCGCCCTCGTCTGCCGAAGAGATACCAGCCTGAACAAATTAGTTGGAAAAAGATGGTGCGCTCTGGGATTGGCTAGAGAAACACCAGAAAGATGAAAGGAAAAGAGAAGAAGCAGAGAGGCAAAAGACAATACAAATTTCTTTTTCTTTTTTTTTCTAGAACACTTTACGTAGGACAACCAGCAGCGAAGGCACTATTAAATAAATGAACCCAATTCCCCTGCTCCCCTTAAAGGGGGCAAATTGCCAAGCCTGTTGTTGCTGCTTTAGGGGAATCTATTGATTAGGTACATCAAGGTGAACTCTCAGAGAAATTACAAGCTGGGCTTAAGTGGATTGTAGTTTGTGAGATGTGAAAATGTGGGAAGCAAAAGGAAGTCACTAACGAGCTTCATAACCTGGATGATCTCTTTGTCTTTATTGGCCAAAATCTCTGGCTGCTCACCAGGACACTCTGAATTACCTTCCCTTTGCTGCAACAATAGCCAATTTGCCGCAGGTGTTTGACTGGAAACAGTCGGCTATCTGGTTCCGGGAAAACTGATTGACATTCAGACAAGTGCAGCGAGCTGTGCAGCCCCGTCTCTGCAGTTTTTCCCCCTTTGATTTTCGGCTGAAGAGGCGTCACGCTGTGACTTTGCAGCAAAACTCGCCCGTCCAGCAGATCTCCGTCCGCTCGGGCCACCCTCTAACAGAGCTCTCTCCGTAACATTGTCACATTGTGTACAAGCAGCAGTCCTGCAGGCGATCCAGAGAATCTACTGAGACTTCAGAGGTTCAGCCGTAGTAATTACAGAGCGGAGAGCCCTGTTGGTTCTGAGATGCCTCCGCAGGTCGGACCTCTCGGTTGTTTTACTGTCTGCTTCCACCAGATAGATTCATTTACATGCTGGGTTAGGAGAGCAAGAAGCCTTAACTTCCAATGCACATAAAAGTTGGCTTGTGCGTAAATACCTGCCCACTGCAAACATACAGATGATTTACAATGTAGAGTTTTTCATAGACCACTGAGACATTTTTGAGATTGAAGTGGTTTTGTGAGGGTAGAAGTCCATTTTGTTCTAGCTCGTCCTCCTTTTGGACTAACTTAGCTAGATTTTAATTGATTAAAGATATTTAAAGCTACATTACGTAACTTTCATGAAAAAAATCTGTTTTTTTACATATTTGTTAAAACTCACTATGTTGTAACAGTATGAGACTGATAATCTGTGAAGAACGTCAAGCTGGGGGTGCTGCGTTGACTCAGGGCTAAAGCACAACTCATGTATGGAGGCCTTAGTCTTTGACCTGGTTGTCACAGGTTTGATTCCTGGCTTAATGACCTTTGCCACATATCTTCCCCTTTTCTCATTACTCACTTTCCTGTCTGACTTCTCTCAAATAAAGGCTGCTTGAGCCAATAAAACTTAAAAAAAAAGAAACCTCAAGTTCTTCTGCCTTCTCCCTGACTGACTCTGTAGAAATGCATAAACAACCAATCAGAGCTAGGAAGGAGGGTCTTAGCACTGTCAATGATCCAACTTGCCACTCCAGGAAAATGTCGGTGGTCACGCTTACTAGCCAGTTGTGAAGAACCAGCTTTAGCGTAGCAGAGAGCAAGGGAGAGAGTCTGAGCAAAATACATGAGCATGATTGACAGCGTTAAGACCCTCCTCCTGACTCTGATTGGTTATTTCTGAGTGATTGGTGTATTTTTGTAGTTAGTATTAGAAGAACTGGGAGATGGCTGAGAAGCTCAATTTTTTTTTACTCTCACAGATAGTCCGTCTCATATTAAACTATAACAACATAGTCGTAGTTTTTACAAATACGTGAAAAAACATAAAAGTAAAAGTTACGTGCTGTATCTTTACCTCCTCCTGCAGGTAATATAATAACTGCATATAACCTTTTAAAAAAAACATCACGTTAAAGATCCTGAACTTTTACCTTTCATCAGAAACTACTTGTTTCTCATAAAATGATTATTTTTTAGCTGCTTCAAATCAGCTTCCTGTCACTCGCTTTACGAAGTGAAGGAAGAGCTAAGCTGAAAAATAAAAGCCTGAATGCTCTGTCAGAGGCTGCAGCTCCACACGTTCTCGCCTGCAGCAGATCGGCGAAGCGCCTGGCATCGGATCCAATGCAGGGATCAAGACAGATGAAGAAGTGCAGCTTTTAGACACTCGTGATTCATCCTGAAACACGCCAGAGTGCGGAATCCTGTGTGGGCTTTTCTATGGTATTTGCCAATAACGGAGCAGAGTTCACATCCACCGCTCTGCAGCCGCATCTGCGGCAGCGCCGTGTCAGTCAGTCTGCCTACATCCTCCATGCTGGACGGCAGAGCGCGGCTAAAAGACAGCAGCAGGAGGACCAAACGCTTTAAATCCATGAAGTGCGAGAGGAAAGAAATTAAACACTGACCTCAAGTGGTGATGTTGGAAAATATCTCAGAGAAGTGAAAAAATAATCTGACTCTGCAAGACTATGTTTTGTATAATTTTATTTTATATATTGGATTAGGTCAGTGCATATTATCAATCAATCAAAATTATTTGCATAGCATATCTGAGCAACAAAGCGGCTTAAACTGCTTTACACCATAAAAACACAAGAATAGAAAGTCCAAAAAAACAAAAAATACAGTCAAGAATAGAAAAACCAGTGGCAAAGTTTCATATTTTGTTCTAACAGAACAGCATAAAAAACAAAACATCTCACTCTTCAACCGACAGGACAGAAGACAGAACATATAGAAAAACAAGAAAAAATGTACACAAGAAATAACTAATCAACAGACAAACACTGTAAAACAGGATACAAAACCTTCCGCTCTAAGCCGTGGACCACATTATCAATATAAATGTATTTTTGCCATGGATATAGTGTTAAATATTTGAAGCAAAAACACTGAATATAATTTGAATTTTAAAACCACTTTTGGGTTGAATCCTCCTGAATTCCTTATTTTTGTTGTTGAAATATTTTTATTTGCATTTTGAACAAGAAAAACAAAAAAGAAAACAAAAACCCTGAATGCCAGTACAGGCTTAATACAGCATTTAGAGTCCCTTCCATTGTAGGATAAAGCAGTAGTCTCAGTAAAATGAGAGAGACGGGTCTCTGGTCACAAGGGTATGCTAGGTTTACAGCTGCCATAAAATAATTTAGCTTTATTCCAGCAGTTCCTGAGGCAGAATGTCTCTTATGCTAATGATGAAATTATGTCAGATTTTACACAGTGGAAATGTGGATAGTTGACTCTATGCATAGCTAATCTGACAAATTAATTTTACCAAAACGTAAATTAAACCTGAGTGAAAACCTGACTGGAGTCATACATACATGAACCATAATGGACACCTCCTGCTGAAAAGAGAATTATCCATTCAGTAATTCAGCTGCTGCTTTAACTGTTTGATCAGTATTGACTCAACTTTGACACAAACTAATTCCAGGAAACAGCCTGGTGCTCAATCATGAAAAAGACAACTCTTGATATGTCCCTCCTATTCAGTTTTGTTATGGAACTAACTAGAGGCCCAACTGGCCCATCAAACTTGCTAGTATCCATTTGTATTGTGGGAAATAAAGGAATTAGTCATGAGAAATGTAGGGGATATGTATACTTGACTGGACAGTAGGTGGTCCACAGAATAGGTGGGAGCAGTTTCACCACTGTGGTTCATAGCAGATGGAGGTGGAGTGAAAGGAGAAAATGCACAACAGCTCAAGAGGAAGTTGTGGATAAAAGAGGAAAGGTCACATCGCTAGTTTGGCAGGATATTGAAAACCAAAAACTAATTGGTAATGACTGATATGAAATGGTTATGTTGTGAAACGTTTTTCAGTCATATTGAATACACTTAATGTACAGTTATGAATGCCTTTGTTGATGGAGCTGAGTTTTTTTGTTCTTTATTCTTCAGTGGTGTCTATCTACTGTTTTAAACACTGGATTCATTAGTAACTAACAAAACTTACTCCATTCTGAAAAGTTTTCTATGTTTGCACCTAGATATGTTCTATTTAAATTGAACAGAGCAAGAATCAGCTACATGAACAGTTTCTTACATTCTGATGAGTGCAATGTGCTATTTGTTGTCTAGTTAAATAAAGTACTATATAAAATAAACGGATCCTCTGCATTATTTATACATAAAAAGATAAAAACACTCTTGTTTGACACCATAGCAGCATTGCATGATTGTTCACACACTCTCATTAACTCTATATTACATAAAATATTAAAATCCAGTGAAATGATACATCGGATCTCCAGGAGCAGTTTTCTTTTTTTGCGACGTTTGTACTGGTGGGCTGGAAGTGTGAAGACAGTACGATGGTTGGATCAGAGCTTATCTACCACACCCAGGCCCTGTGTACTTTGACTGCCACCGAAGTCTCACATCCACTCTAATTATATGCAAATCTTCCAGGGGGGTTATAACCATACTGGTGTGTGGGGGTGTGTGTGTGTGTGTGTGAACTGGGTTTTTATATCCTATTTCTGTCTACATAGTGGGATTGTGGGGGCCATTGCTTCTTGTGGGGACATTTTCTTGGTCCCCATGAGGAGAAATGCCATTAGAGGTTAGGTTTAGGAGTAAGGTGTGAATTGACTTTTGGTTAGGGTTAGGGTTAAGTATGTGATGATTAGAGGGAAAGGGTAGGGTTAGGGTAAGGCTGTAGAAAATGAATGGAAGTCAACACAAATACGAAAACACAACTGTGTGTGCGTGCGTGCCTGTGTGTGTGTGTCGTATTTGTCTTGTGTCTCATTTTCTGCTGTGCAACAACGAAATGTGACAATTAGAAACTGATTTTGGCTGCCTGCAAATGTCACGTTCTTCATTTCCTTTAAGAGCAAGATGAGGAGAGACGCAAAGTGCCCGGTCAGATTTTCAGCCTCCATTTGGGTAAATAACATCTTTGGCCTTTAGGTCTGTGTGAACGAGACTGCAGCGTCTCCTGTAAGGACAGAGCAGTCTCATTAGACAGCTGTGCTTCTGAGTGTGTTCCTCAAATACATGATTTCCGCCTGCAGGTGTGTGCCTTTCTCAGCTCAATTAAAATGTTGACATTTTCACCAAAAAACACGGAAAGTTCTGACATTCATTAAGAGCTGCTGAGACACAAAGAGAGCAGGGAACAGCTGGAGCCTAACTAGCACAACAGAAAAGTAAATGTCAATCAGAAGATCTTTGTCAGCCCTCTGCAAGAAGTTTAAAATATGTTGTAATTTTTCTAAATATTTTTCCTATGAGTGGGTGTCATGTGCTTAATTCCAACCTCTCACTTACAGTATTGCAACTGCTATAGTTGTTAGTCTGCAGTATTGAAGAAAACAAAAGTGCTGGAGAATGTCGTAGTAAGTAACTGCATTTCCAGTACAAATGTGTGCAAATCTTTGTCTAAATTCTGCTAATGTCACAACCCCAAACCCCCACAACTTTACAATTGCTATGTTTCCATTAAATAAGTGAAATTAAAATCACATGTGAATAAACTTATTTACGTGATCAGTAATGAAAAATCATGGCAGTGACACTGACATCTTATTCAGCTGTTGGAGCAACAAGCTCCTTATGCATGGGAGTGCCTTCATATGTGGCGTTTTGGGGAAATTGTAGTTGGCCATTTTACAGAAGAGCTATGGATCAGGGTTAGAATAGTTTTTGGTTTGTCATCGCAGATTGGTTTTATTTCGCTGTGACTTTTTGTTTGTCTAATTCAGTAATATTGTTTAGTTTTAGTTTAATTGTTATTAGTTTTAGTTTTTGCATAAGTTGGTTAATTTTAAGGTACATAATTCAAAACTGTCAAAGTATTATGTTGTGATTATGTATATATTAGGTAATGAATACTAAACAGAAAATACCAATTCAAGAAATTCATTCAATTACTGTTGAACAACCAACCAACACTCATAGTGTGACTGTGTCACAACTGTGGCGGAGTCCAACACAGAAACAGCATTAAAGCATTGATTTCCCTGACACCTTAACACATAATATTTCTTTCTAGAAGATGAAATATATCCTGGAATATGATGCTCCAGGACATTCTTGAAGAATAAGCAAATGATCGCTGACCTTATGTACTTTTCTGGAGTATTGACTTTTTGCAGCTACATCACCTAAACACATTGAGGCATTATGATGAACATTGAAAGTAAGGGACAGTAGTACTAAACGGAGTGGCTGTGGTTGTCTTCTTTCTGGCTTCTACTTGTTGAAGTCAAGTTAATTTATCTGTGGAAGTAGCACACTTAGTTGGAAGTCACAAACAGTGGTATTTACAAAAGTTGGAAGAAGCTAGCTCCGCCCTCCTGATGTGCTTTGTGATTTGATCAAATCACTGTCTTTGTCTGAATTCACACTCCATGATTTATACCATTATGTCATTAACTGTGTTTCCTCTCACACCAGAGCAGACTTAGAAGCATACAAAAGTCCAGATGCTAACTGGTTTTCTGTGTACATGCTAGACTACATGATGATTGGGGGCCTTTAACCAAATATTCTCCATAATAAACTATTTGCTTGCATGTCACTGATCTTAAATGAAGTAAATGAACTGTAATCCTCTTACCTTGTAAAAACTGTTTTCTGAAAACCTCTGTTTACACCGATGACTGTCAGTCTTTATGATTTATGGCTGCTATCCGTCCAATTTTAGTTTGCATCCTTTTCTGTTTGTGCAGCTGACCACACACCACCCTTTGACCATTTTACAGTGAAACTAACTTTATTTAGTTCTCAGGTCAACTAAGACCTGAGAGCTAACAAAACAGACAGGCTACAACTGTCTGTTTTGTTACATGTTTTACAGGAGCTATCGCACACATAGGTTTTTTTGACATTTGTCGTAGTGGAGTGGGCAGTGATGACACACCCACAAACTCTGAAGGACATGTGTTTCCAAGCACAACATTCTGGTGAATTTCTAACAATATTCACCAGAAGCAGACTTACAAGCATACAAATAGAAAATAGAACCATTTTCTATTTTTTGATAGAAAATGGTTCAAACAAGCAGAGCACTGTGAATGATTGCAGAATTTGTCCACAATGGGTAAACAAAACGTCAACACAAATAGATTTGTGCAGCACACATCTTAAATATTAAACAGAGGATTTGACCTCTGAATTCAAAGTGCTTATCAGCATTTCGGATTCAGCTTTGACAGAGCTTGTGGCCGAAGCACCAAGTAACTGAGTTAGGATAAAGCGCTATGAAAACAGGTTTCTTTAGAGTGAAGAAGACGACAAGGAAGGAATTCATAACAGTGTGAAGTGAAAGACATTACAGACCTCAGCCTGGTTTGCATCTGCTTTATTATAAAGAAAATGGCTCCATCTTCTGGCCAAATACCTCAAATGAAGGTGTTTCCCACCCTTCTTGATGCACTGCAGGTCAATGCAGTTTGATGATGTGTTTAGCTTGTTACACTTTTTCTCATTTGCTTCGGTATGTTTCTCAAGTCAGATTTGAAATTCTCAAAATTACTTGTTTAATTTTCAAATTATTGTGCACATAAAAAAAAAATGTAATTTCCTTGCACAAGCTCCCAATGCTTTGGAACATTAATGCAAGTGACTATCTGTACTTATTTGTTGTTTCCTACATAGCCATCATTTCTGAACTGTTTATGTCATGTTAATCAAAATGCATTTTACAGGTCTCTGTTGAATTATTTCAATCTTCACAATGTGTAATCACAAGTTTGTCACATAAGTCTTTAAATGATTAGACAGTTTGTCATAATATGTCAAGCATATTTCTCTACATTTTCATCATTTCTAAACCTGTAAATTGCTCCCAGGTGAATCCTGAGTTTCTCTAAGGGAGTGAAGCGTTAGATCAACCAGTTTTGTGAAATAGCTCAATGGTGCATTTCATAAACCAACAACTGGCAAGTATATAGTGTTTATAGCCAGAGCACTGACAAGACTTTGGAGACTTTGGACGAGGTCAAAAGTCAGAGAAGAATGAGAAGGAAAAGTAGAAGAAGAGTGAGGCTGTGGCAGAAGAGTTGGGGGTAAAATAGAGAAAGAGAACAAATAGACATACGATCCTGATAAAGAGTCACACTTGCACCTCATTTATAGGCTCATAGTGACTGCAATTGTTGTCTCCTCTTTGGAGAATCAGCCGGTGATGTTTTGCCCAATTAGATGGAAGCCAGCTGTTTTCAAGAACGCACAGCTTAGACATGACGCTGTCAAGTTGATCTCAAATGAAAAAACGGAGAATTCTCTTTCATAGTGTGCAGCTAATGAGATATTTTTAATGATGCTTATGTGAGCCATAAAATAATTAGAGACACCCGCTTTAATTATTTCCCAAAGAAATAAAATGCCAAACATAGCCTGAAACTGAAAACCTCCAATCCAATTGGTGGCTTTGTTTTTATTAAGTGAAGCTTCTCATTTTCTGCCTGCAAGGAAATTCTCAACCTCCATTTTGACAGGAAATTTGTTTCAGGCTAGTGCATGTATGAGATGAGAACGGTACAATTCTACTGCATCAGGGTATAGTCCATTGCTTTTGATTTGATGGTTGATGATAGTTGTGGATGTTAAATCCTTCTTATGCAGTCTCAATGTCCAACTTAGCAGGTAATCAGTAACAGATAAAGAGGAAGGTGCTTCTTAAGCAGTATATGTCTTCCTTCACCACCGAAATTCATGGAAAATACATAGAGAAGGAGCATATGATTTACACTTTTTGGAGGACAACGTACAGGCTGGCCTTGGTTGCACAAACCATTAAGTCATCTGCATGCAAATATTGCCTTTGTTATTACTCTAGAGACTTGGTTTCACAGACTCAGAGGTTCTTGTCCAAGTATCTGGGAATAGTGATAATTTACAGCTAATTTGAGACCAATTTAAATACTAATGAGGTTGAATCAATATTTACGTTGATTGTCCCAAAGCAAATGACATTACTCAGCCATTTTATTTAGGTGTGTTTGACCAAGAACGGGTCTAAAAGTTCCCGAGGACAAGAGCTGCCCATCCCTGGTTTAGCCTGATGTTTGCATTTTACAGGAGAGAGAGTTTAATCTGCTTTTCAGGAACAAAGTGCCATTTTATAGCACGATCAAGGAATGTTACCTTCAGTTGTTATGAAAATTAGACTTTTCATCATAGGCACTCCCAAAAAGCTACCACAAGAGGTTCAAGGATTCCTCAAACATGCAAAAGTTCCTCCACTTTAAAACAGCACAGTAAATTGCAAATTCCACTCATGAATGTGTGTGTACACAAAATCAGCACCATGGAGTCAGAAACAATGTGATAACTCAGAAATAACAGCAATGATGCAAAAATTACATGGTTTAATCTGGTACTATGTTATTCAGACACTACTCAGCTCTGATGTGAAAGGACTGAAATTTAGATTTCAGCCATCACGTTTTGTCTGATTAATTTGTCTAGTAACTATTTGACCACTTGGGGGCACTCATCAAGCATTGAAATTTAATTTTCTGATGATCTGATCATTCTTTCTAAGTATAATATATATATATATATATATATATAAAGCAATAAAACACTCCATCCCTCTGATCTCCAGCACAAAAACTTGTACTTTATTTTTTACCTTTACATCCACATAAGTGATTTTCAAAAAGCCAGCAAACATGGACGTGAATACCAATTTGTTCTATTTTATGTATTGGCTGTTACTTGAAATGATTTTATGTTGACAGGATCGTTACATAGTCTTGAAATTTGCATTGCATATTTGCACTCAAGTGGGGGCTTTTTAGGAGGAAGAGCAAAGTATGCTTCCAATTTTATAAGAGAATGTTGGTGGATAGTAATAAGCCCCAACATGAGTAAAATATGACGTCTCCTTTTAAATCCAGCAGTACAAGGATGTTTTGATGTAACTGTCAAGATTGTTGGGTTTTTGGCTTTTTTTATTATTATAGGTGGTTTTTGTTTCATAGTTTCTGCCATATTAGTTCTTCCTGTTTTCTGAATAGTTGGTCTGGGTTATTTCTGTCAGTGTGTTTTTATTTTGATTATTTCATTTTTGTTCAATTATTAGTGCTGACATATGATATCCAGGCCCTCATATTTATTTTCAGGTTGGTTTGTTTCTTTATGTCTATTTTCATTGTTTATTTTTGAGTTTGACTGTTGTATTGTTTTATTATTCTCTTTACATTGTTCCTGTGTCTTGGGTTTCTTTTTATTATTCATGCTTATTAGGTTCATTAGATCTATTTGAGTTTGCTGGGGGTTTTTTCACTGTTATCGTCTGGAGCCGGTTGCTATATTTTTTCCTCAATTTATTTTTTGTTGGTTGCTGTTTTATTTAGTCTCAGTTCAGCTTCCATACCTCCTACCTCAATTTCCCTGCCACTTTCCTTAATTAGGCTACATTCACACAGCAGGTCTTAATCCTCAATTCTGATATTGTTTGCTGAAATCAGACTTTTTTTTCTTGGTAGTTCATAGTAATTAACTATAATTTTACTGTGAATTGCTTACTACCTTAAAGGGAGGAAAGCAAAAGAAAAACATTCACAGAAGAAAAACATTGACAAGAGTATTCTAGATTGTAGATCATAACATGAAGGACGCTAATAAAAGTAAAGCACAATTAATAGCAATGGCCTGTTGTGGAGCATTGACTGCAACTTCTATAGACAAGTCTGTTTGAATGTGTAGCCAGAGCGGTGGGATTATATAGTTCATTGTTTTCATAATTAGAATTTTCAGCCGTTGTTTACGTCCAGATTTACAGCATCTGGTCTTTTCTGGTGCAGAATTATGACGCACGTCTCACTTTAATGATGGAAATATTGCACAAAATGCAACATGACTGTTAAGCACGTAAACACTTTGAAAACTCTAGGATGTGTATCTAATTTATTACCAAATTTGTAAATGGCACAAATATATATTTATTTTTTTGGAGTGGTGAAAAGATTGGGATTGGTTCATTCAGGCTGCAGTGAAAGTCAGATATGGGTTGAACATGAGCAAAAGAAGTAGATTTTCCATTGAGTAATACTGGCAATCATAAATAAGTTGTAGTTGTTGTCAAAATATTGTTGCTGAGGCATTATAATACATAAATGAGCTTCAAATGTTCAACATTTAGAGTGAGGATGAGGCCCGTCCTTCATCTACCAGCATTACATCATTTCATGTTATCCCAGTCTCTCTAACAGCTGGTCTCTATCTGCCAGCATCTCATCGTCTCACGCCTTCTAAATTTCCATTCACACTCCAAAGAATGCCAAAGAACTTTAATTAATTTATGTAAATGAAACTTTTTAAATGCTGTTTTTCTCTCTGTGAGTCTCTCCAGATTAAAATGACGCCTGGGCGTAAATTCCAGCTGGAAGACTCTTCAGTCTCACCTGCATCATCTAATCGCCGTGTCAAGTTCATCTGCCGCCAGCCTATCAGCATTGGACCATCCACAGTCATAGCCAATCACCAATCAAGCTTCCATTTCTATGGACCTTCATCCATAGCAGCGTCCACTTTACAGCCGTGCTCAATCCATTTCTGTCCCTTCTGACTGAAGGGGTCACAAAGGGTGGAAGGCTCCTTCAGGTTTCCATCCTTTCTCCGACCTCCACCACCACTGTATGGGCCCCGGGGGGAAGACGTCTCAAATCAGCTTCAATGCTCATCCAACCTTATTGCAATTCACCCTCTGTAGGGGTCCACGTGCCAAACAACTTTAATTAATTTATGTCAATAAAACTTTTTGATCGCTGTATTTTCCATGTGAGTCTTTCCTGGTTGAAATGAGTAGTTTCTAATTACTCATTACTAATTATTGTTGTTAACTAATTAAATGATACTTTAATCTGAATTTCTTTTTACGTTTTTATTTTTATTAACCTTCTCTAAAATCCACCTTACAAGTGGCTGGCTACGTTTTGGCTCCGGGAAACTAAACCTGACAGAAAGGCAAACCACGTTCACAGTATCTCAGAAAATGCTGAGCAATGACGCAGACATCCAACACATTCATCAAAAGTCTTGTCTTCACCCTTCTCTGTCTGCCTCGTCTCCCAAAAGGCCAACTGACTGACTCTGCCAAACACTGACACGATGACTTCTTGACGCCTCACAAAGTGGCCGTTGGAGCTGTCATATCACCTCAGGCATCAGGAGGAACAACAATATGACAGCGGAGTGGTTAACAGTCACGGAGACTATGTGTGTTTGTCATGAGGTTAAGAAGAGTTGAAGCTTCCTGAGAATAAAAAACTCTGGTTTAATGATCTGTCATGTCTTTTAAAGACGGTTGGAATGCATTCGTTTTACCAGCCAAAAGCAGCCGTACAAACGCTTTTTGTCTTTATATAAATCAAAACGATTGTTTAATGTGTGAAGCTATTCATATTTTCATATTTTGAAGGCAGGATGTTGTGCAACACTTTCATTGACCAGGGCTGCTCTGAGTCCAGCTGCAGGTTGTTGCAGTGATTACCTCATTAATCATCATGTTCATGGGTAGGGCATATTAGGCAGCAATCATCTTATTTTCAATCTTTTTGTGTTAGAACTAGGAAAAAAATGGACAACCGAATAGATGTGGAGGAGTTTGAAAAGGTTCAGATGTAATGGGTAGATGACGAGGTCAGTGACTTTTCAAAACTGAACCTCAAAGAAGAAACCAAAGGACCAAGGCTCCTTTTTGCATGTGGGACCCCTCAGAAAGTACAAAGTGGCTCCTGCGAACAATTACATGAAACAGTCGAAGGCTTGGACAAGGATGAGGACAATCTCACACTGAGCGATTACAGATCAAGAATTTATATATGGAGCAGCACAGGTGGAAGAAATCAGTAGCCAGTAGAAGTGAGAAGAATTTTGAGCAGGTGCAACATGAAACAAGGGAGGAGCAGAGAATCCATGACAAGAAGATAAAGGGCAGTGTTATGTATTTTCCAGACACATAGTGGAGTTTTAGAGCATAATTAAGTTAACTTACCTACAGTTATTATAAAAGTGCTCTCCATATCAAATAAGACTCAAAGGGAATTTGTAATTTAATGCCTTGAAATTGGCCATCTGTCTCTTTAAGAAACTCCTGGTTTTAATGACACTCTGCCTTCAAGAGGCCTTGACAACCACTCCTCTATTAACTGTTTAGTGTTTTTACCAGCACTGAGAAGTAACTCCTATAACGAGGTCAGGAGATGCAGAGGTGTTTGCTACTTGCTGCTGGCTAGTCTGGAGGAGCTGAGTGGGGGGATCGCAGGGGAAGGCTGCTCTGAGAGGCGGAAGCTTGGAAGCTGCTGCTCGGAGGAGGAGCTGCGTCTCGGAGGCGGAGCTAAGTCCACCCAGTTGTTTTTCATAGCTGAATGGTTGGCATGGAAGATGAAAGAATTTCTCAAAAATGCATGAGAAATTCTTTAGTGTCAAAGCAACACTAAAGGTATACATGTGATGAGGACATAACATAATTTGATACAAAGCTCAAAAAGTCAATTTTACATAGAGCTGGCCCTTGAATTCAGGCTCTAATAAAAAGGTGACAGAATTTAAAGTGCACAAGAGATTTCTGAGTATGAGGTTAAACAGAGTCAGAGGAGTCAGGGTGGCTATTCTGGTCATAATGTTATGCCCACTCAGTGTTTTTCTGATAATACTTTTTGGATTAAAGAAAAAAATTCTTAAGGTAGTTGCAGTTTACAGAACAGCCAGATGGTGGCAATAATATCACGTTTCTTTAAACCCTGCTGTTCAGACGTCCTTAATAAAAATATTAGTTAAATTATTTCATAAGGTTGGTTTCAGTCCATATTACTAAATTTTTGCCGCAATTGATCATTTCTTTCACCTAACATTTAGTTTTATTTGGAGGAGTCTTTGACTATCCGGTAACATGGAGTTTTTTGAAAAGCCAACACCTGGACGTAAATGTTTAGGAGCAATCTGTCCAACATGTCCTCCAAAAAATTCATTAACTCAGTTGTTCTTAATCCCTGAGATCAAAAGACACCACGGCACGCGACCGCACGTTTTTACGCAGCGGGGGGACATACGCATTCACACACAAACACACACAAAATCAGCCACTTAATTGCAGATTTAAAGAAAGGCTCTGCAGCGCGCGCGCGCGGAGCGGGTGCCGCTCTTTTATTTCCACCTGTTCACAGTTCCGCACGCGCTTCCCGCTCTTTGATGTTGCTGTTCATCTGTCCGCGCGCCGCGTAAAAGAGAGAGAGAGAGTGAGCTTTTTACGCACGGAGCGCCGGAGCGGAGCAGGCTCACATGACACCGCCGCAGCACAGCTCAGAGCAGGCTCCGGCTGGCCGCCTTCAGCCGCCGCTCAATGAATGGATTACCCGCACATTCGCTCCACGTCGCGGATGATTGTTCCCCCCCTCATCAGCCGGCCGTCGCTGCAATTCCACGGTCGCCTCGCCAGGACTTGCGGACAACCACCATGCGGCGGGGGGCGCTGGTCTGAGAGCGGCTGAAGACTGAGTGGACGCGCGGCTGGCCGTCTGGAGAGCTCTCCGCGAAGTCATGGTGTCCACGGCGCCGTGAGAAGTCCCCCCCCCCGCCCCCCCGTCGCTTCGCTCCTGTTTTTCCTCGGTTTTAGATGTTCGTCAGCGGGCTCGCGCCTCTCCCCCGTTTCCCCCGTTAATTATGTTCACTTTTGCTGCTTTCTGCTACATGCTGTCTCTGGTCCTCTGTGTTTCCCTTATCTTCTTCGCAATATGGCACGTAAGTATCATTTTATTTCTTGCTATTTTGTTGTTAGAAGTGCAGGTGGTGCCTACGGAGGTGTCTGTCCTTTAGTCACTTCAAAGGCAGATGTTTGCTGTCTTTATGTGTTCCACCTGTTTCACCTTCTACATGTATTCAGCATTACATCACAGCAGTCCCCACAAATGGCCACTGTACTCTGACCCAGTTTGAGGTTCCTGCGGGGTTCATGCCATGTCTGCCAGGTCAATTACACAGTCTTCCTCCGAGATCAATTAGGAAACCTTGTAGAGCTTTATCTCTCCACGCTCCTGCTCTGCCCCTTCTGCCTTTAATCACGCCGGAGCTCCAGCATCACTCACTGGTATTGTGATATTTGAATAATCTCTTACTTACTTATTTATTTATTTATTTATTTATTTATTGGAGAGGAGGGGGGGACTCTTTGAGCAATATCTCCATCATGCAGAGACTTATGTAAAGACAGATTTGGGTCAGAGTCGGCCTTTTGTGTGGAAGCAACACCAGGCCGGATGCACTTGGGATGACCGATCCCCCAGCAGTCCCAGCAAATAGTTGGTGTGTGTATAAGTGTGTCGGGGTGTGTGTGTGTTCAGACGGGGCTCCATGTGTCTGCTCACAGAGCTGAATTAACATTTAGTACGGGGAGGAGACGACCGTGACTGCACAGTTGGAGGTGATTATGCAGAAAACTGCAGAACAGAACAGACAGAGTCTACAACACCTTTTAGATTCCCGGCAAATGTCTAAAAAAGGGCTGAAACTGGAGCTGGGCGGATTGATCCAAAATATTGATAATATCGATACCAAATACGTATCAGGATTGGATCGATACTGCTGTGTGCAGGTGGGCAATACTGCCCAAAAATATCATGATACATTGTTTAATATATCAATAATGATATCACAGATGATATTTCACCTTTTCAGCTTTTTATATTGGACTTATCCAAACAAATGTATAACTTCAATGTAGTTTTTTTTAATATTCTCTTATAGTCATCAGAATAAAATATATATTCACATATAAATTGATACAAAATCAGACAACACGTTTAGTGTGTCAAAGAAAATATAAAACAAATTAATTAATATAAATGTGAACTAAATTTGGCCAACCAAAAAAACATCTGAAATCAGTGCAAATAAAAATACTTAAATACACAAATGAAACTGACTGCTGTGGTTCAACAGAACATTTCCCCTTCAAGTTTTTTAAAGAACTCAAACATTATGTCCAAAACTATTAATCTTCTGTTAATATAGATGGGAAACTGCCTTTTATACATTTTGAACACTGAACATCAAAATATGTCACCTAAAAAGAAACATGCAAACATTTATTGTGCTCACTTCCTAATCAGGAACTTTGTTCATTTTCATTTCTTCCATCTGTCACAGAAATCTCAATTGAAATAATAGTCAGTGTTTTTAAATTTCAGCTTTATTTTAGATACTTCAATCTCAGATTCCTTATTGAAATTTTGTTTTATTTTTACCTTGCAGTTTTTTTAAAAAAAGATTGTTGTTTCTATTTGCTCTCAAATGATAATTTTTTGCACTTTTATTTAGGTAAAATTAGTACAAGTCATGTTAATATGTTACTGAAGTATTTTATAGACACCTATAAACTTTGTCCACATTCTGTCTTACTACAAAACCACAAAAAATTACAAAGTTTGATATACTGCGCTTAAATAAAAAGTATCAGTATCGGCGATACAGACTCTTGGTATCGGATCGATACCAGTATACGCAGTATCACATACTTCCAGCTCAAGCATTATTCACATTGCACATTTATTTAGCTTTCTGCTGGAGACGCCAGCGAGAACAGATAGATCTTGCAGACGCAGCGCATCATAAACTGGGGCTCCATACTGCGAGGAAACATAATTAGGAAGAGGCTGTGCAAAGCCAAGTGAGCACGTTAACACCAGCCACCTGCCAAAATATTCCCACTGTTTCACTCCTATCAGTCACTTTTGGCAGGAAACCCTCAAGATCTCATCTGGTTTCAAAGACCTGAGCAGAGGGGAACGAAAAAGGAAAAAAACCCAAACCGACTCCTGCTCCCATGTGGCCTCCTGGATGAGAGGTTAGGGCAGCAATGCTTTGCTAAAAAGAGCAAGTATGCTGAGTCAAAGTGCCCAAGGCACAATGAAGCTATAACGAGGGAGTGTAAATTAACTCCCTCTATCTTCTGGTTCTTTTAGCACCAGAAGATAGAGGAGAACATGCAAAGAAAAGTTAATGGGAACAAGTAATGAACAGTCCTGACTGAAGCCCATTAGAAGTTCTTTCAGCGGCTAATATGAGAGGAAAGTCTCTGAAGAGGAAGAGGAAGACGAATGGCTTCACAGAGATGGGCATCTATCAGACGGATCACATAAATCAAGCTCTACAGCCCAGCTGTAATTAACTGCATGGATCGCTGTGACTTGTGAGCTTTGCTGTAATACTTGGCTAGAGATCTCTGACAATGTTTGCTGCCACAGGAAAACCTTGTAATGAATGAAAGGTTTTTGTGTTCACGCTTCTTAACATACGGAAGTGCTTAAATGCCAAACCTAGGAAATAAATACAGGAGCAGTTTCTCTTTAAAATGAGAAACTTTCTTGTTTTAACGAGACTTAAAACTAGATTTATATGTCACTAAAACCTAAAATTGTTCTCATTTAAATGAAAAAGGTTGTAAGAGTTAAATGGCAACACCTCGCAGTTGTTGCCAGAAGTCCTCTCTGTCTGATGGACACATTTTTATATGTTGTTAAATAACAGGCTTTCTCATTATAGTGACATAAAACTAGAAAGTTTCTCGTTTTGTATCTGGTCATAACGAGTAACAGCTCCTGAATTTATTTCCTGCTCTGACAGTTAAACTTCTGTACTGAGATCTCTGAAACTGAAGTGTTTTGGCTAACATCGTAAGCTAATAAATGGAATAGAATCTATTGTTTTAGAAATAGGCAGTGATTTGAAATAATGAAGCAGCACTTTCATTTTACTCAAACATTTTTCACACTTATAATTATTCACTACTCATAAAAGTTGCCGAAACTAAGGAATACATGTCATGTCATTTCATTGACTATTGATCCCTACGTTTTTAATCTTATTTTGGTGATTTTTGTGGGGGTGTTGTTTTTAACCTTGTAATGAATGTTAAAAACATTCATTACAAGGTACCTTTGTGGTACCTTTGTGCATGTTTCAGTGGTTCTTTTAAATCTTAAATTGTATCTGTGGTAATTTTGTGCTCATTGTTGCCATCATTTATGTCTTTTTGTGATTGTTTTAAGTCCAAGTGAAGTGACCAACTTATAACTTTTATGGTCAGCTTATAACTTTGTGGTCAGTTCAGGACTTTGGTTGTTTTACATGTGTCTTTTTTATGTCTGTATGAGTTTTGATATTTCTTTTTTTTTTTTAAGTATTTTTAAGTCTCCAAATTGTTATCTTGATTCTTTTTTCTTGGGTCTGTGTTCATGTATTTTTTAGTGAGATTTTAATTACCTTTTGGGATTTTGTAACCTTTCCAGTCAACACTTCACTGCTGTTGTTTATTCCGCTCCTTTGCTACTTTGTTCCCACAAATCACAACCAGTTCTTAATATTTTATGGTGACCTACTTAGTAGCACAAGTATGCCCTATGCATAGTTTTGCTTATTTGTCTATGTCTCTTTGTCAAAAAAAATAAATAAAATAAAATTATGGATAAAAATTTGATCTGTGTTTTAATTTTGTTTTTATTTTTATTTATTTAAATTTTTTTTAGTATATTTTGAAAATGTGGGATTAGAAAGATTCTCAGAGTTGTCAGTTTTGAGTAGTTTGTTCTAGGTAGAAATCTATATGTGAATACTAGAGTATTGGGTGTGTAGGAAGGCAATGCTGGAGCAGTGTTGATCTGAGGCGCCATATCTTCTAATGCCATGGTTAACAAAAGGCAGGAAGGCAATACTGTGAGGGAGGAATTACACACAAACTATTCCAGTAGTACATGTGTAAAAGGTCATGAAAACAGACAGAGTCAGTATAGTTATAAACTCTCAGATGGGGTGGGCAATTTAGACTTAAGGTTTTATCACAATATTTTATGTTACTACTGTGATAATGATAAAACTGATGATAAGAAGTATGTATATATTTACTTCTTTTTTAGATAACTGTAGGCTGTGATTGCATGTCCCAGCATTCATAGCTCCTCAAACACAAATGCTGCACTTGAAAAACGTCTCATTTTTAAGGTGCTTCTTTATGATTCCTGTCACATAAGTGTGATTTGCACAACTAAACCACACACAGTTACTGCATTTAATTATATTTTAAAATCTATTGGTACACTCATTGGACAAACAGTGGGGCAAATAATAAAACTAACAATCATGACAATACAGATGGTTTTAGGCAGTTTTTAAGGATCAAAATTGAGAATTTATCGTGAAAACAATAAATCAAATTCTTGCCATAGTAAGACATTTATCACGATAAACGATTAACGATACAGTAAATGCCCACATCTAAAACAGTAGTTAAAATCAGCAACACAGACACAACCCTGCTATATACCAGTGAAAACCCTTCCTGTGACATGTAGCCCGCACCGACTTGAACTGAAATGTAAAGGTGGGCATTTCTGCGGTGCTCAGTCACTTCTTCTACCTCTACCTAATAAGGACTCTTTTCCCCTCTACCTCATTAAATTTAAGCTTTGCTGGTGGTGTGACAGTGCAGAGTATTATTCATGGCTCTGACCACTGAAGTTGAGTTGCAGGCCCCCAGCCAGACAGCACTCATACATGACAGGCACATACAGTACATGACTGCACACTGATCTCAGAGTTGGTGTGACTGCTTATGCCTCTCTAACCAGCAATATGTTTACAAAAAAAGTATTCTAATCAGGTGTGCAAATTCAAGCCAAATTCCCAGCATGGTTGGTCTGTACAAGTCTCCTTGGACCATGGATGGAAGATATAAATCAACTGGGAGACATACTATGTAATTAAATAAGCTGAATTCTTTTCTCCTCTGAAATCCCGTTATATTTTTGTCCTAGTTGGGGGAGGAGGAGGGCAGCTAAATCTGTTACAAGTTATTACAAACTCATTTGGCATCTCAGCTGGACGCATTGGTCCATTAGGAATAGTGATTGTCATATCAATAAAACGCACGCCTCAGGATGTAGTGACACTTTGAATGTTACACTTCGAACCAGCATGGAATCAATCTGTTCCTTCTAGGAACATGAAACACTACAACTCCCAACGAGAGCACAGACATTAGAGATTATGGAGGCATTTTAATTAACATGCGAGGTGAACTGCGACCTCTGCTGAGCGCCGCAGCCGAGAGCTTCGACAATCTCGCTCGGCTCCAGTGATTTTCGTCCCGTGTGAAAAAAGCAGCCCGTAGTGTGCTCTTCAGTGTCGTTAAACCCTAGAAGCACAGCAGACAATCCCCAATGAATCTCAGACAGACAGACTGGCATCATCCACTCTGCTGTTGGGTTCTATGATAATGTGACTAATTGGCTGAGAGGTTTACCAGTTGCATATGCCTTATTTTATTTATATACTCCCTTAATACTGCCATCAGCAATAAAATAAAGCAACAGAAATGCATGATGGACCAAGTATTTTATTTATGTTTTTGTAGTTATTTGGTAATGATGATAGCGCCTTCATAGAATGGTGAGATTCATCACAATACAATTTTGCAAAAGAAAAACTTCCCTTCACTAAGTTCAAGTTTGAAATTATTCCTTCTAAGACAAATTACTTGGACATTGTGAAATATTCAGTTTGAGATGTTTGCCCTTAAAACATTTGCCTTTCTTTTCTTTTCTCATTTCATTCAAGTTGTTTTTGTCTTGTTTTAAGAATATATTTCACCTCACCAAAGCACTTTAAATAGCTTTAGTTGCCGAATGCAACTCAAGTATTTTCTGAATTTATTAGCAGATTGGCATGACAATAGTGCCACACAGGGTGATTTGGTGCTTGTGTCAGCACGGATATGAAGGGAACCATATACATTTTTATGGTGCTTGTGGTTTTTTCCTCAGAAATTAGCCTGATTTTGCATCACAGTGATATTTTTGACAGGTACAGGGCATTCCCAGATCCAACAGAGGTGTGGTATGAATAACCGGCAAACCTGTCACCGTCACAGCATGCGGTGATCTGTTACTGACTGTAGTGTTTTCAAGATGGAGGGAAACAGGTTGTTTTGGTCTGGACACAAAAGGAGAGACTGATTACAGGGACAGAAAAGGGCATTCTGACCGGAGAAATCTGGATTATGTTCCCCCAATGGAAGTAATATTTGAAGGTAGGCTTTAGTCGTAGGATCTGGTTTGTTCATTTGATCTGAAGCATCTCAATCCATCTATTGTGTTTTTGATGTCACTATGGTTCCAAAGACAGAAATCAAAAGACCTATGAAGACGTATCTAGACGTATGCCTTTGTCGTGTTCCGAAATGACGCTCCGGTGTTAGAAGGATCAATGTTTTCTGACAGCTTAAGGTGAAAAGTCCATAGATGGATCAGTCTGTTCTGTGGGAAGGCTCTGACAGCACTGGATGACAAATGAGGAAAATAATGTTTAGTTTTGAGGTAGAAATTCAGTGTTTGCGTGGTCCTCAGGTGAATTACTTGTGTTTTAGTGGCAGCTCAATCCATCAACCTTCCATTCAGTGTTGGTGCCACTGTCTTTGGCTCTGACTGAAGTCAGTTAAACACTCAACGTTTACCAGAAGAACTGGAGATAATCTGTAGTAAAACATAGCATATTGCATTTTATTGTATATTGAAACATACACAATTTTAAGAAAAGAGTTTTATTTCGTATTTGAGCATTTTTATGACAGGTTATCTCCCTAATATATGTCAATAAGTAACCAGTAAGAAATCCTGGCCTGTATACCTAGGCTATATTTAGCAATATGGCTGAAAAAGGCATCATATTATAAGTGTTTCAGATCAGTCCATATCAAAACGTCACTATCTGAATAGCCTTTTTCTGACTCTCAATCATACAAAATGAAATTTATCTACAGCCACAAAAAAAATTCTAGTTGTTTGAAAAATGGATAAACCTTTTTTCACCTGTGATGTACGTTTTATGGTTTGAACCCTAATTTTTAACCTGCTTAGTTTTAAGAGGGGGAAAAAAACCAAAAAATTGAGAACGAATTCATCCTGTATCTATGGCCAAGATGGAAAAAAGCTAATAGTTTACAAGTATAAAATCAAACAGAACAGAATGACAACAAGAAATGGACAACGCCTGATTTGACCCGCCGCTATTCAGGCTTTTAAATGATCTTAAAGTTAATTTTGTTAAATGTTGCTTCTTTTGAAGTAAATCAGATGACGACGATCACTATGTTTGACGTCATCGATGATCTATGTCCTGCAGATAAAGACTAGTTTAATAAACAAATTGGAAAACCCTCTGATTTTGTAACGTATCACCAATGTGGTTGTGAAAATGACTTCCTGGCAGCAATAACAGTGGCTACTGTTAGTGTGGCTGGTTGGCAAACCATGGATCCAGATGTTAATTAACCTCTGCCAGCTCCTCATCCATCACTGGCTCTGCCCTTCCATTGTTTCCATTGTTTCCCGGCACAGTGCAGTCACTTGAGGATTATGTCCTCCCTTTTTTTCCTCCACTGCCATTTTTCTCTCTTCGCTCCTATTTAACCTGCCGCTTCTGCAGCTCCTTAGATTTAAATATTAAATTAGGATTAACATCCAGCAGGAGAAGTGAGCAGTTTAAAAAGATTCACTCCTTTATCCTGATTGTTTATCTGGATGTGATCACACTACCGAAGTGATGTTCACAAACCATCCGGCCCTTTCCTCTGACAGGAGTCAGTTAGTAAGTCATTCATTCTTTTTTTTTTACAACTTTGATTTCTTACACACTGCAGTAGCGCTCTTTATTTTATTTGATTTAAACATATATTTAAATAATAATAAGAAAGGACTGGATGTTCTGGTAATGTGTCTCGGCGGCTCTGTGTGCTGCCTGGATGCAAATCTGACACACTTTCTTCTTTTTTGGTTTCTTTTTCGGTTTTTTGATTTCTTCTCCTCAACTATGATTAACATTCATAGTTGAGTTTGTTCACTGTTAGTGCGTTGCTTGTTATATTTAATGGTCTGAAAAGGATTTTTGGTTCTGCCAAATCAACTCAAGTCTACTTTTTCCCTCCAATGTTTGTTACATTTTCCCTTTATTTTGTTTCAATACTACAAAACTACAAGGATTGTTTATATTTAGGAATTTAGTACTTTATGAAAATATATACATATTTTCTTGATACTGATGATTTTATGTTTTTATTTTAACATTACCCACAAAAACAATTAGAATAAGACTATAATACAGATAAGATTGCTTGTTCTAAAAATTTCCACTGACAGGGTGTAGCCTTGCCACAGTTTTAAGCTTAAAATCATATCTGACTGACCGACTTTCACCTGCAGAAGAAATGACTTCCATCCAGTGTGGTGAGGAGACAGTAGAACAATATTAATATGGGGTCTAGGAGAAACTAACACACCTCAAAGTTAACTATTCAGACCAAATGAAAGCCATCTATAAAAAAATATTTAGAAAGAGCAGAAACTTTAAAAATACTCACAAATTGGATGTTTGCTAATGAAACCTTTCCATGAACCAGTCCTCTAAAAGAGTGAAGACGTCATCTGAGTAGAAGACAGGTTTTAGAGTAATTGCTCTTATTTCCAGGTTTCCACGGATCAATGCTAAAATAATCCATGTAAACCTTTTATCTAACCATTTTTAGATGTTTTAAGCATTAGAAAAAGATTTACAGAGTCACTAAAATGGGAGTTTTTTTGGAAAAAAAAAAGAAGAACGATTATGACAAGGTCAAACGTTTGCCTGTTTTTGACCAACGGCTTTAATGTTCTTGATAAACTAATATTTAAAATGTTTAGGAAAATGTCTGGAAAACATATAGAAACAGGTCCGATGGATGATTTAGAAGAAACATCCCAGCCTCTCCATACATTACCTCACACAAGCAAAGTGTTTTCTTTTTCATGTGCATCATCGTTTTCCATAATATGCTATGAATATGAATATTCACCATCTGGTTGTAACTGAGAAACATTTTCTAATAAATGTCTTTCTCTGACCTCACAAAAATTTATATAAATAAAATGTATTCATTTTATTTGTCCTGTTCATTGATATTTCAACTTTGCTGAAAAAACAAACAAAACAATAACACTTTTTCTAATTGAAAATTGGATGTGAACACAATTTACCTCCCTAATATACAACCGAGACAGAATCATGAGCAGCATTTACTTTATAAACAGACTCAAATCTGTAAAGTGCAGAATATCCACGGGCAATGACAGCGGTTTTATTTTTTTATGTTTTATTTTTGCCCATCCAGTCTTGTTTTTCTGGGAATGTTGATTCAAACATGCTGCTTTGAAGGAGCGAGTGGCTTGCAGAAATAACTAACAAACTGGCACACGGCTCCTCTTGGCATGACCAATTCTGCATAAGCAGTTCGTTTCAGTGCAGACTGTGGCTGCTAGCAGGCTGTCACTTTCACATTGTGTATGCGTATGCGTGTGTGTGTGCGTGTGTTTTATGTCTATTAAAAAAAAAATAAGTGTAGCCAGGGACAAATACTGGAATCCAGAAGCTTAAATTATTTACCACCGCACCGATGTCAATTTGTAGATGAATTAAACAATTGTTTCTCATCAATCTCACATTTGTTTAAATGAAAATATTTAGATTAAATTCAAGGTTCAACATAATTATGCACTTTAATCAATTATTCAGTAGGTTATTAAAATTGACGAAGCATGTTTTCCTGCTCCTCACTAAACAGACCTTTCATTTGCATGCTTTTCACAGCAAGACCAAAGATCTCCTATTAAGATTTATTCTTGTAACTTCATTTTTTATATATATTTTTTCTTAATATGGCCCTACTAACTTATACATTACGCCAAATGGTAAAATAGTTTTTATCTCACGAAAATTCCGAAGACTGCATGGAGTCACATCTGTTGATGTTTTGAAGGTTTAAGAAACTGATTCCAGGTGTGGTTTTTCATAATAAGAATAAGAAACTACATTTAATAGCAGCAGTAGTGCCTATAGTGGTTTTATCTAGTTGAGAAACACGGCTAGTATCTTGTGGACTTTTCTGACTTTACTGGCTGTTGGGTAAGTGCTTGTTACGCTGCTGCTTTAGCATGACGCTATCTACTTTCCATTTCCCGTAGAATTGTGCAATGAAATTCCAATAATACATTTGTTTAATGGAAACGCTCCAATTTAAAAAAAAAAAAAAAGTTCATGTTTTTCAATAAAAAGATATTTGCTAACGTGAGGAGATTTTCAGCCGCATGGAAGTAAATGTAATGGAAACACTTTTCGTATCACACAAGTCACATGATCAGTTACTACTGGCGAAAACCACAAAGAAGACGTCAGGAAGTAGTAACAGATCATGATTGATTTTGGGGTTTTTTTTGACAATGTGTATCTGGCTCCACCAGAGCTCTCACAGCATCACACAGATCATAAAAAGTTGTGTGTCATTCTAAAGTGTTGAATCCATAACTCTTCTATAAAATAGCCGACTACAATTTCCCCAAAATGCTGTAGCCTATACGTAGCCTCTCCAAGTAGGCGGGCCTTGTTGCTCCATCAGCTGAATAAGCCGTCGACCTCTCCTCTGATGGCTGACAGATGATGAGTACTAGCATCATGACTGGAATATGAATACATCTCATGTAACCTTTTACATCAGTCACAGGCATAATTTATCGCGTGAATAAACTTATTCCAGTGTGATTTTTGGAGAAATGTAATGTGAAATTGTGTTTTTTTTTTTATCAACATTAGCAGAAGAACTAATGTCGGGAAAAAAACGCCAGAGAATAACAAATATTTGCACACATTTCTAATGGAAATGCAATTATTTACATCCTGTTGTTCCCATACCCGTCATGAGGCTGTAGCGAACCAAATTCATCCAGATCAGAAGGAGTTTCCAGGAACTTTCTAGAAACTTACCTTGGTCATTGTGTATAATAGTCACATAATGATTGACAGAAAGGACTGAAAGATACCACACTGACTGGAGCTTTGACACAGAACATTCAGTGTATGCTGTGTATTTCCTTTATGTGCAGTAGAATGTGTAGGCTAGGCAAACGCATGTTTCTGCTCTGCTTTCATCTGCCTCTGCAGAAGAGTGTGTTTCTGTGCATTCACAAACACTTTCTGTTTGGATTGATGAACACTTTAAAGCTGCGTGTGCGTGTGTATGTGAATTGGTCGCCCATGAGGAGCAGCCTGGGGGGGAAGCTAACACGTTGCAATCGAGCCAAGCAATGAGCCAGGATCACTATTAGGATCCGCTGGGAAATAACACGTAAAGAGCCATCCTGCAGTGTGGGGGCGAATCCGGGGAAATAAGCCAACGCTGGTGTAAAACTGTCTTCTCCCTGAACACATGCCACCGCTTCCGCTATGCTCATATAACTCCGAATGCATGGAAAACTTTCTGTGGCACACACCTGCTCATCTTAAGTTTTCTTTTGCTGAACACACACGCACGCGCGCACACAAGTTGAAGTACGTGTGAAACACAGCGAGTGACACACTCGTATCATTCCCATCAGTGTCTTTCTTGCTCTCTCACGCACACAAACAGTCCTCTCCTGAGGCTCTGCTCGTCTGGCCTCAACATCTGCTTTTACAGTACCATCACATCTGCTGCTGCCAGGGTGACACCGACGGATGTGATGCTTTTGTTGATCTGTCGTCACTGGATACATGAGCTCAGTGCGCTGGTGGGTGGATACCAATCCAACTTGATCTTATTCTCTAAGTCTGTTATATGCAAGTTTTAATCAGTTTGAACTTTAACCAATTCTACAGCTTCTGAAGTTATTTGTTTGACTAGGGCTTCGCAAGGGGGTTCTGTAGCACATCCCGGAAATCTCACAGCACCTCCATAATACCCCCATTTTCTTTTCTTATCTAAGTTAACATTCTTTAATATGTGGTTGTTGTGATAATTTCCTCGCAAACACAACCAATAGTTATGTATTTAGGAAAAAAAGAAAATCTCATCCCGCAACAGGAAATGAAGTTGTATTCCTATTTTCATTTCCAGTAAATAATTGAAAATATGGCGCGCTGATAAATCAGACAGCCCATCAATCGTCTCTGATTTCCTTCATTTTGGGAGATCGGTGATCAACCAACACTTACATATGAAGCTGAGCTTATCCACCGATCTTATCTACCTCGGCAAAGATCTAAAACTCTGCCGCTGTCCTCATCTGCTCTGCCTTTAGAGAGGCTTGACTGACAGACGGGTCCATCTGGTCGCAGTTAGCAATAGTCACCCCGATGCTGCCAACTTATCCAATATCTTGCTATATTTAGCAGCATTTCAGGTAAAAATAAAATCGCTTTCATCCAAAATTGTAATCAGCAGGTCGGTAAATAAAGATTTTTAAAGTTTGGTAATCGGCAATCAGTCAGGAAACTGAAGTCTATTTGAAAAGAACATGCAAAGTAAAAAATTGATAATTTTTTACCACCCAAATTTCCAATGATGACATAAACAACCTGAGAGGAAACCGTGGGTAAAACAGGAAAGGTTACAACACTTACTTGTCAGCATGCAAAACTTTACAGATTTATTTAGACAAAAATCTGGAAAAGTATTCTGGTTCATCACATAAAATCCCAGTAAAATTCATCAAAGTGTGTGATTGTGAAGTGACTAAATGTGGAAGCTGTAAAGTCTTGATAGATTTTTAAAATATGGACTTGGGAACACTACAAAAAAAATGAAGTTGGGTTCAATAAGCCAGGACAGTGAGATGAAATTCTAAAGCAACAGCATTAGCATTTTTATTCCGAAGGTTCCATCATGGAGCAGGTTGTGAAGTTCAAACCCGACATCACAGCTGAATAAAGTTTAGTTTCTCACAGAGGGTGAGGGATGGGGTGTTACCTTCAGTCAGACGTATCCACTGCTGTATCCGTTGGAGAATGACTCAAACTACAGCATCGTCATGGCCACTTGATGGAAATGTCAGCAGTGAAATTATTTTTATTTTAATATTTAAAAAAACTTTGGCCAAAGAGCAGGGTGATATTTTATAACAGGTTCTGGTTTTGCACAGTCCGGCTTCTGCAACCTGTGGCTCCGGAACAGGAAGTCTTTAGACTTTCCACAATGGCTCTTAATAACTTTAGATAAAAATGAAAAAGAATCAGGCCAAGTTTTAAATATAGATCTAGTAACAGATGCAGTTTTTTCAGTTTATTTCTTCAATATTTCCACAAATGAAACTAAAAGTACTAGTCATATGGTTTTACATCTGTTAATGTGGTTGGAATATGTTTTATTATTATTATTATTACTCTGATTTCCTGTGCTACAGAAAAATAAATAAATCAAGATAATTTTTTTATCTCTATTTTTAAGTCCTAAAAATATTGGAGAAAAAAAAGGATGTTTTTGTTTTTTTCTTTATGACAGAAAATTTCCTGTAGTAGATATTTATCTAAAATTATAAGTTGACTTTTTTCAAATAGTCGTGTGACATTTACGGTTCTAAGCAAGTTTTATTTAGCTGGCCTGAGAGTAAGAATGTCTCTGTAGGTGTATGCACACACCACATGGAGTTTCATTCATTAGCCCAGCTGTTAGTCCAGAATGAAGGATATGACCACATGCAGTCCAGCTTGGTGAATGAATCCTCTGCAGCCCATTGGCAATAATGATGTACTTTCGCTCTGAGAATCGTTCTTTGCTGCCTCATTTCGTTTCCTATTAGATCACTCAACACGTCTTCCTTTCTTCTCCCTTAGATAACGGCTTTTGACGAGCTCCAGGCTGACTTTAAGGTGCCGATCGATCAAGGCAATCCACTCCATGCGGTAGGTGTTCATTCTTTTGTAATTTGTATTCACATTTCATCACAGTGGATTTGCGTTGAGGTGAGCTGTATCACATCACGAGTTTCTGAGTTAAAATCCCGTCCTGAGGAATTGTCAAATTGAAAACGAAGAATTCAACATTAGTCATGAAATCTAAGCAAATCTCAAGATAGTTTTTGCCAAAAGAAGGGCAAGTAGTAGCATTTATCACTGCACATGCTTTCATTTTACAGGTTGGACTTCAAGCGACGTTGTGAAACTGGAAGTAAAATTAGAAGGGGCCTATGAGAATTGGTAAACTTCAGCCAAGTTACAGTAATTTGAGATAAAAGAGAAAAGAGTGAAATTGTTAGGGTGATTTTAAATTTGAGGAACTGTTGTGATTACTTGTGAAAATTGTAAGTCAGCGCAAAATTTGCGAATTATAAGTGACTTTGCATTAATAGTTGCGATCGTAGCATCCCAATTTCCTGGAGGGGCTGGATATCCAATCACTGTACTTATTCGAATTAGCAAAGTTCATTTAAGTTGCTAAGTTAGTACAGATCCAGCTCTAACAATAGTTTGAATTAAAGTTGAAGTCAGAGATCTCTTAGAAGCCATTTGCCTGGTTTATCTAGTCTTAAACCAGTTCTGATGTGTGTTTGAGATCATTAACCTTTTGGAAAACCCAACTGTGTCTGAGTGCCAACCATCTAACTGCTGATTTGAGACAAGGTTTGAGGTAATCGTACATTATTGGTAGAAAAGCAAACAAATCTACCATGATTGACAGTTGGTGCAATGTTTGTTCACCTTGACTCTTCCAAACACTTTCCTTGTCATCATGGTGAAACATCTCAGTCCTTGTCTTGCCTGAACATAGAGCTTTCTGAATGTGCTTCCTATGTAATGCTTAAAAAACATGGTCTAGGACTGATAGCTGAATCTGTGCTATCAACAAATCAACAAATTTAAATGATGCCTACCATTTCTGCCAAGAGAAGTGTTCAAATATCTGTAAAAACCACAACCAGTCGCCATTCACATTGTGGATGCCAGATTATTGATTATCCTTTGCATGCCTTGCTCATTATTGTCTTGTAAGACAGTAAAGTAGAGTGACAGTAGAGGGAGATGACAGGAAGTGAAGTAGTGGTGAGTGATTTAAACTTCTTGACTTTGGAAATGACATTACTGGGTGTTTTTGTAAGCAAAATCTTATTTTCTTCTGCTTTTTGTGTCAATTAAAATCCTCTTGCAAGTCACACAAGCAAGTTGTTCTACAAATCTTTTTTTGTGTTGCTTCAAAAGTTTGCTTTCACCTTTAAAACTGTCTAGAAACAATGCAGAGAGGTTATGGTTAAGAACGTAGAGTAAAGCTGGCCTGCTCAGACAAGCTTCCCCTAATAAAGTTGTTTAGGATTCTGCATCTAAGTTCTTCTCCTTTGAGTCTTATGGGCTTTTACTAACTCAATAATGCATCACAAAGCACCAGCAGTTGTTCTGAAGGTGACTTTGACTTAAGAGGTCTGCAAAGTACAGTTTCTGTGGCGTAATGACTTCTAGATGTCTTTGGGGATGAGCAGAAAAAGGAGGATAGAATCATTAGAGAGGGAAGTAAAACTGACAGAAAAAAATGGGAACTTGGGTGAACATTAAATTGAAGAAGGAAGCAGGTAGATAGGCAGAGGAAGATCTGGCTGAAGAAGGAATTTTGAAGAGGCATAACTAAATTAGTCAGCTTGAAAGGTATTTCAAAAGTCTGACAGCAGTGCATTAGACAGATTTCCCCCCCACTCAGAAGCACTTTCATATTTTGTCATATTTGCATATCATTATGCAATAGAGAACGCATCAAGGAATCCAGCAGGGGAAACAGGTACAAAAGGTTTCATCTAATTTTCCCTTCCTTGAACTTTTCTTTCTCTCCGTCTCTCAAGATTCCCGAACCCCTCCTCTTCCTGTTCCTCACCGCTGCAGTAGGTTGAAGACGTAGCCCTGAACTTCCAGCCCTGAAAGACGCTTTCATGAAGTTGCTATTAATTGGATTTTTAATTCAAGCTTACCTTCTGTTTTATTTTTTTCCCAATGTTTATACAGCCAAACCTGTATGCACAAAACCAATGAGGATGATACAATCCTACCTGAAAAACATAGACATTTACAACAACTCTTCATGTGAGTTATTGTATGTTGAAATGTGAGATACACCTTTTGATTAATTTTTGTTGAAAAATATTTGTTGCAATAAAAATGATTTCTCTCAATAAGTATGTTCTATCTCTCAGGTGGTACAAGGTCTACCCACTTCAGTTGTTAGTGAGGGAAGGAGACTCAAGGTTAGCTTGTTCAGCATCATTTAAGTCTTTGAAAATAATGTCAGAGGAAGAAAGAATAGATCTTAACTCTATCAGTGAACATACAGGATTTGGAAATATTAGCAGCCTTTAGAGAACACCAACTGAATCTAATGGACATAAAAAAAATAAAAACACAATCTGTCAATGGTTTTGTAATCCAGACAAGCAACACCTTCAAATGGTATTTTTTTTTTCTAAATGAGTGCAGAATTTGCACTGCCCTAAGTAATGCAAAGACAATGTTGTCATATTGTGATTGATAATATTTTGTCCCATTAGACCATCAGTTCCCAAAACCACACACACACAAAGAAAAAAAAATCGTGAAGAGTTTTGACTCTATTGACTCTTCAGAAACTTGGGGACCTCTGTACCTTATGAACATCATCATTCACTGACCCCACTCTGTGATTTTACAAGGTCTACCCACTTTATAGCTCAGTAGTTGTCGTTCCCAAAAGCTTCCGCTAACACCATGGAATATTTAGTAGCAAAGAGATTTTATGAAAAAAACTGCACAGATGGCATTTTATCCTGGAACCATGCTGGAATTCAATGAGCTTTGGCATGCCTGGATTCTACAAACCTGAGTTAAGGATGGACCGATCCACTTTTTCACTTTCGATACAGATATCTGAGGGTTAGTATCGGCCGATACTGATACAGATACAGAAAAAACAGATAAATTGGCTTAAATCATTTCTTTTTTAAAACGCTGACATAAAAAAAAAAATGACCTGATAAAACTGTACCAGTATAGCAGACTTAAATACACCAATATCTTCACAAGCTTAGTCAAACATGTAAAAACAACTTAAATTATTTCAGTTAATGTAATTAGGAGGATAACAGCCAATGGAAAATAAATAATAAAGAAACTGATTAAAACAAAAGGTTGACTACCTTTGGTAAAACATGTAAAAATAAACTGCAACAAACCTTCTTTCAAATGGTCCAGAAAGTGGAATTAGGAATTTTAATGTAATGTAAAGTAATTAATAAAGCATGATGTCGCTCAGAGGACAAAGCATAGAATTAGAATTAATAGATCCGCCCTTATGGATTGGGCACAATGTCACCAATACCTGATCTAGAATGTTTTTTCAATATCAGAAATGATACAGATATTTATGTGGGATCAGTTATAAAGTTACAGAATTCTTTACATTCAAACGTTTTTCCTGGTGTAAGTTTGGGACATCTTTATGGGGCAAGCACCCAGTCACAACTGCTCACTGTGTGTCCTCTGATGGATTCATGGCTGTCCTCCCAGCTTATCTTCCAGTCTTTTATGGGAAATTGATTTCACAGCTGTTAACATTGACGGACATCCACCAACGCTTCGTCATCAGGGCTTCATTGTCCAAGCTGGTGTAAGGCAGCGCTGCTAAAGTTGCTCTTAAATTGCCCTGCCTGGATAAATGAAGGTCGATCTAATGTCTGCACCTCGTCTATGCTCTTCATGCTAGTTTGGAGATCAATTACTGGGCAAGGATTTTGAAAGTCATTCACCCTAACTGCCCCCACATAACAAACAGAAATAGGCCCCATGCAAAAACTGGATGTCCATGAAAATGTTTTAGAGAAATGTTTTAGCCTAGATCCATCATACTCTTAGAACAGGATCTGCACCACGGCCAGTGGCTACCTGTATCGCTAAAGTACAACAAAGTTCTATTATCTGCACTTTATTACTCTGATTACCTCAAAGATGTCTGACCCAAATAAATGAATTTAAGAATTGAATTTGAATTTCAAAATTGAAATAGAATGATGAGAACTGATACTGAAAGTAGCTATTGGGTGGACTAGAATTTTCACTCAGATGAAATACAGCTTCAAAGCAAATACATTCAGTTTCAAAATATGAAAATCTGTTTTAATTTAGTGACACTTATTTCTAAACCAGTGGACTCGATTTCAAGTTATGCTAATTCAGATTCAATTTCTAAAACCATTTATTGAACAATTCAGATTCGGCAATGCAACGTCCAATGGAACTCATTCAAATTCAGTTTCTGATGGCACAAAGTTCTGTCAATAGAAAACGTTCTATCAACAGTAGCTGCGTTTCCATTACAAATGAGCACAAAGCTGTGTAGATATTCCACTAATATTGGGGGAAAAAAACACAATTTCACAATTGCGTTTTTTCCTTTAAATAAGAAACATAATTAAAATCACATGTGAATGAGCTTCTCTGTGATCCTCCCGCTACTTCCTGTCATCTTCTTCTTTGTGGTTTTCACCAGTAGTAACATCGGGTTACATCTTGTGACTTCTGCAATGCAAATAATGTGTTTCCATTGCAGTTTTGTGAAATAAACCAATTTCAATGCGGAGCAAATTTATTTTCAGAATAAATTTGAAAATAAATTCATTTCCAAATGAATATGTCAAATTGTGCAATTTGACATGTTTTCAAAATGTCAAATTCGCAATTAAGTGGTCGGTGGAAACGCCGCTCCTGTTTGACGCAGAACTTCCTGGTCTTGATGAAATGCTCGACACCCGTCTAGCTAAAGTCAGACTGAAGTCCAACCTGAACAAACTCATGTCCTTATCAGCCACTTATCTTTGGATAAAAAACCCTCGACTCTCATTAGTCCTCATTATCTGTTCTGTTTAACGAGGCAGCTCCATCATATGGTCTCTTATTAATGAGCAGAACCTTTTTTGATATTTCTATCGGGTTAGTCAAGCATTGATTTCACTGTTTTGTTTTTAGACATTTAATTTGCTGCTCTGCTGTGTTATGAGACATGACTTGATGTTTGAGGCTCTCCACACAGCACCCTCCCCTGTATTTGGCACAGCTGGTAAAGGCTTGTTAAAAGCCCTTAAATAAATGGTTGCTATGGAGACCCGGTGGCAATAAGATGCCACTTTTTGCTACCATCTTCTAATAGCAAGCTTTTGAGATTTTTTACCTCCCTTATCTTCCCTCTAATCCTCTTTTCTAACCACTTACCTCTCATTTACCTTTTCCCTCTTTATTTTTTACCCTCACTTGATGCTGAGAGCTGAGGCAATGATGAGTCTGATATTTTTATCATGTCTGAAAAGTTGATTGTAGCCTAGCTTCATGTTTATCACTGCAAGCATAAAATGTCTAGAATGTCTGATTGGTTGTTTCTGGCAGAGCGCTGCATTTCTGCAGGTGGCAGTAGAACCACTGGGAGGAGCCAGAGGAACCTGAATTTTTTTCAGATTACCTGTCTCACTTTCTACTGTCATGTCATGGTGACAGTTTATCAAATATGTAAGAAATATGTTTCTTTTAATGAAACTTACATGCATATTACATAAAAAGGTGAGATTTAATTAGCACTTCCTTCTCCTGGGTTTTAACTACATTTACATTAAGACATGTTGAACACAGAAAACTATAAAGCATACTTTGGTGTCCATAAGCTAATCTTAATTACATTCACATTCTATACAATTGATTGTCTTTATTGTTTATTTTAATCCTTTTCGCTAATATTTCTGTAAGCAGGTTTACAAATAGATGTGAACATATACAGCCTCTGGCAGGAATTATCTTTCTAAAGACAGAATCTCAAAGAAGCAAAACTCATAAACTAATATTCATACACATGCCTAATTATATTAGCAGTTCCATTTTCTGCATTTTAATCCTATTTTCTTGTGTTGTTCCGAAGCAGCGAAGCGTTAGACACGGTTCCTTTGATGTTCTTCCATTTCTTCACGTTTCCCCCGGACCCTCTGTTGTTTGATGATGAGGAGCTCTAAAGGACCCGCGCTCAAATTAATATATGATTCATAAGGTGGCAGAGTTATGGAGTTTTGCACGACCCCTGGGAAATGTGCCGTTCTGCCACTCAAAAGTCAGGTTACATTATCAATAGGAATTAGTTAATATTTTAGTGTTGAAAGCTCTTGTGAAACGGTGCCTGTTCACGACTTCAGCATTTTACACCTCGGCACAGGAGGAGAGAGCACTCAAGTATTCAAATATAAGTGCTGTCCAGAGAGCAGCTGCAGCTTCTAGTGCCAGAGAGAAAACCAGTAAACTTTACTGTGTATATGTAATGTTTAACAGGATGGGGGGAAAAAACAAGTTCAGGCCAGATTGTACAGTTAAATTAAATCATTTTTACTTAAAAGAGACATTTGTTCTGCTTCTATCAATCAGTAAATCAATCAATCAGCCAAGTTTATTTGTGTTACACATTTTAGCAGCGAGGCAGTTCAAAGTGCTTTACATCATAGAAACATAAAGAATGTGATAACAACCATCATTCAGTCATCAGTTGTGAAACCAGTAACAGACACATTGCCATCATCAAAAGCATCATTACACATCAGATATGTTGATCAATGTTCCAGTGATTCTGAGTCGGGAGCAAACAGCTGGCTTTTCTAGTCTGGTTTTAAAGGATCTCAGCGTTTCGGCTGTTTTACAGTTTCCTGGAAGTTTGTTCCACATTTGTGGTGCATGGAAGCTGAATGCTCCTTCTTCATGTTCTCTTATTCCATATTTTGATGTTTACGTGGTAAAAATAACAGACTGTGGTTTTTATTTGAACTCTGTTATTTGTTGAAGCATCAGATTTAGATTTTGAACATGGAGTTTTAGATCCTTTGTTCTAAATAACGAGGTGTAGTTTTTCTACCTGCTCCCTCTGCATTGTGGCTTTGCCTTTTTTTTAAAAAAATAAATAAATCAATAAAATAAAATTACAGTGATTTCTATGTGATTCAGTGTCTTTAGAGGGGTCAGAACCTCCACAGGATTTTTCTTTAACCTGTAATCATATTTAGACCTGCAGTAGGTAGATATGTATCATAATTATGACACTTTCACCTACAGATCCATTAAATAAAATACAATATGATTGAAAAGTCAGTTTATTTCTGGAACTTTATAACTGAAACACATTATGTAGATTAACGACACAGAGATTCATGTTTGAAAGGCTTGACTTCTGTTAATTATGATCATTTTCTGCTTACAGTACATAAAAACGTGACCACTAAAGTTCGAATATTGCATCAAACTAATAATATAAAACATTTTTCTTACAGGAATGCTATTAAAGATACTTTTAATCTGCTAATGAGCCTCTTCTGAATAGAAGTTTCATTTATTGAATATGTCCTTATATGTGACGCTGCTGTTTTCGCAGCACGTTAACATTTTCACTAAAGGAACATGAACATCTGTTTTTCTGTTTTATTGTTTTCTTTTACAGAGGGAGCGACTCAGAAACATCGAGAGGATCTGCAACCTGCTGAGGAAGGTAAGCTTCATATCACTGGCATTAAGCTTCCTACAACTCTGCAGCTCAATGATAAACTGAACATGTTCAATGTTAAATATCTTCCTATACAAGATTTCTGCTGCTCACCTCAGACTTAAGACTATTTAATACTATTATAAATAGAATTTTATATCTATCGCCACTATGAACTTTGTCCAGACAATTGGTGATAAAATTGGACTTGCCCATGACAGATGCTAATAGGCATGTAGCTAGCTATATGTCTTTTAGCATATAACTAAAATATGTTAGCAGGCTATGTTAGGACTGACTTACTGTTAGCCTCAACCATCCCACAAGAAGAAAAACCTATGTCGAATATATGACTTTAAATAGTCCTGCCAAGATTAAGCCTGTCGCAATAATCAATAAATCAATAAATTAATAAATCTCATGAGAAATTAAAACTAGCTTGATAATTTCCATTTGCATGATTAATTATTTTTCTCTCTTTCTACTAATACCTGGATGATAATAGTCTTCAATCTGGCACTTTGGTCCCAACCAGCCCTTTTTTTGAAGGACAATTTTGTTTCACAATTAATTTTATTTGCTGTTTGTTTATTTATTTTGTATATTTAAATGTCTTTCAGTTCCAACATTAAATGTTCGTTAGAATTTAAAGCTTATTGATCTTTGAGAATGTGTTCTTACATTATTATGTCATTTACTTTGTACTGCTTGAAAATGGTCTCAAAACAGCAATATTATCGTTTATCGCAATAACTTCTGAGACAATTTATCGTCCAGCAAAACCTGTTATCATCACAAGCCTAGTCAAGACTAAGTTGAAGACTTGTGATTAACATATCAAAGGCCAGACATTTTAAAACCATAATTTTAGTTACATGAATTTAAGACTCGATGAGCGGTCACCCTGCTGTATGTGTCGGCCATGTTTTCTGAATAGCATAGCTTTCTGTCCTCCAGCAGCACTTTTCCTGTTGTTTATTCCACTGAGAAGGTCTACCTTGATTTTGTGAACGCAGCTCCGACTTGCACTGAGACTCTAGCTTTGTCGTGCCACATGTTAGCCTGACATCAAAGAAGAGACAGAGACTGAGAGTGTGTGTTCTCTGCAGAGCTCCTCTGTTTGTTTCTGTGCGTGTTAGCCTGGAGGACTCAGCATGATGATCCTCCCAGTTTCGCTGTGACATCTGTTTCTCCCTCCACCTCGCTGAAATTCACACAGTGCGTCTGAATCTGAGCATCCAACTGTGTGTGTGTGTGTGTGTGTCTGCGTAATGCTTTAGGTTTTTTGGCTGAGCAGCTGATGTTGGTTATCAGTGTTGTCAAGCGGAGCCCTCCAGCCATTCACCAAGCCCTGGGGAGAGTGATTTCTCTACAGTTTTTTCGGCTATAACAAATACACACACGCACACACCCCTGCATATGCATCTAGACACACTGTCCTTGCAGCTGTGACCTTCTGGGATCAGTTTAGGTGACAGTAGATGTGCTGCCTCAAGTGTACTTTAAAGGAAAATTCCAACAATATTAGAATTTATTTAAGGCCATGGGAGACTTTTTTTTTTTTTTTGTGAAAAAATGAGAGAGAATCATAAGATTTGAGAGAAAAATAAAAAACATAACATCAAATCTGGAGGCAAAACCAATCAATCAGCCAATCAGCAAAAAGAACTGAAACACTGAACAGATGGACGTGTTCATTCAAAAGTTTAGAAAAGGGCAAATAAAGGTCACCTGTAAAGGTCAGAGTGCATTTTAGATTTATTCTGAAATTTCACCTGACAGCTTTCTAATTGTACCTATCTTTGACAGATGGAACAGCAGCTATCATTTTCCTCGTGTCATTGAAGTAAACTGATAACAGAAGCAGCTCTACATCCCACAGAATGAACAGTAAATCTGGTTTCTATGGGCTGACAGGATATAAGTACTCATGATTTTAATGGTCCATCATGAGATGGATGACGTGTCTTTTACTAAAGACTTGCAGGACTAAAAAAACCAGATCAAGCCTTATGCGGGTCATCTTCACACAGTTCTGCACTCTGAGTCTGTGGGTGCAGATGTTGGTGCTCTCTTTGAAGAAATGCTGAAGGTGTTTCTCCATCCCTTTTTTTCGATCTTCTCCGTCCTCCATTGAATCATTCATTTCATTTCCCTCCAGCTGGCACAGCGGCATCACACAGGTTCTGACTGATTCAGTTAAAAGCTTTGGCTGCGCCTCTCCGTGCTGGTGTACCTGCCACAGACACAGCGGCATATGGACTAGCCGTGTGTGTTCTCTGTGGACTGTGTGGGAATGGCTGCACCATGCATGCCAGTGATAACAGCCTGAGGGGATTCTCTCCTGTCTTTAGTTTCTCCTGTGTGCCCGTGTTCATTAGATGTGCAGTCCCGCGGCTCGAGGCGATGAGGTTGGGTTGTCACAGCAACCGAACGAACTTCAGTCTACCAATTAACTTCTTGTTCCTCCCTTTATTTCTGGATCTATGTTCTCCGTATTTATCCCTCCTTCCTGTCCTCTCTATGTATAGCACAGAGTTGGTGTTTGAATCCAATGTCTTAAATCACCATCCTGCTTATTGTCACGCTTTGGAGGCACTTCATAATTAACTATGAACGTTAGATATGTAACTCTAACAAGCCAAGATATTCATGTGGTTTGATATTCCAAAGCAGTTTCCTTCCATTGGTGCTAACTGTGGTCCTGTCAGCAGCAATGGGATGCCACAGGGACCTGTACTCACATACCTTTAAAATGTTCGCAAGTTGAAAATGACTTTTCTTTTTTTTCCTCTCCAATTATTATCATTATAGATAGTTTATTAGGATAACTATACTGCAACCAACAATTATTTTAGTGATTAAATATTTTATCAATTCTGCTGCCAATTAATCTGACACATTTTGTCGATTTTTCTTTTTTTATTGAACCACTTAAGCTTTTTTACTTGATCTAGAAATCCATTAAAATAAGCAAATGAACAAATAATTCAATTACGTTTTTGAATAAAAAATTTGTTGGATATATTGGCACTAACATCAGTATCGGCTGATATTAGTCATTTTTTAACATTTCAGTATCAGTCTGATAAAGAAAATCTGGGTTGATATTAACAACTGATTTTTATTTCTGATGTTGCCGTTTGTTTCTGGAGGGGAGGAGATCATGCTTTATCGTTGGTCATGTGACAGTGACTCAGAAAAGCAGAGGTGAAGTCTTTCAAGGTGTCGGAAAAATAGTAAGGTATATTTAATTTAGGCAATATCAGTAAACATCTGATATCTGCCAATATGTATATCAGTTTGTATTGGTGCATTTATAATTTTATTGCCTAAGGTGCAATAAATTAGTGAATGTTTGATCATTTGTAACAATAGATGCATCTGCAGCTAAAAAAGTCTTTCTCACATCAACATGTGAAAAAATCAGAGCTGGACTGACCTGTTGATTCTTTTTTTGGAATAACCCATTAATAATTGGACAAAAAAAGGAGGTTTTTTTTTTTTTTGTTTTTGTTTTTTTTTTTAGCAGAATTTGAACCAGGTGAAGCTAAAACTTCTAATTGGGGAGAACATATTTACAGTCAAATGCAAAACTAATTTTTGTTCGGTTTCTTACTGCTCTAAAAAGTTGGGCCCCAATCATTTCCTGCTCAGTTTTGACCAGCTCCGGTAATTTAGTTTCAACTTCAGTCCACTGTTATAGAGTTATAACTTGTATAAGCCTTATAATATTTTAAATGTACCAACTAAAATATAGTTTTTTCCCTATCAATTGGTGAAAAACCAGAATTAAACATTTGCAGATTACATTTAAAGGTATTCCTTCCTTCAGAACGGGGGAATGCAGATGTACACAAATAAGCATTTCAGACTAAAGACCTATCTTAATGCCAATTATGAGATTTTTAAGCAAAAGGAAACTGTTAGTTGTTGATAAACGACCATGTGTAACTGTTTATGAGTCCTCATCTGTGAATCCTTCATGCAGAAACACTGTAAGTTTCCCGTCACTCACTATAATGAGCTTATATGCAAAGCACAGCGCTGCCTTCATCCCGCTTGCTGCTACCAGGAGAAGAAGACCTGCATGGCAGAAAAGGATTGGGGAGGAGGCGAGAGATAAGGAAAAGAGAGAGAGAGAGATGGAATGAAGAGAGAGAACCAGGGGCAGCAGAGGAGGACGGTGAAAAAGAACAAGAGACGGGGGGAGGGGTACCTCTCCTTTGCAGAGAAAATAGAAACCACTGTTTTGCTCAGCGGGAAATTAATATTAATGTTGTTCTGCAGGAAGGACAAGAAAAAGCCCAAATTTTTACACTTTTTTTTTGCCACGATGCGCACGATGAGTGTTTTGGACATTCATTGGGGATGTTCAATTCTTAAAAATATCTTTGGAGAGCTGAAGCAGATTGTATGCTGCGTAGCTGAACTGCTCTGTGATTTAAGCATACAGAGGAGTTCAGGTTGACCTGGTGGCTTCTGGACAGATGTAGAAAAGTGTGTCTGTCCAGTAATGTTAAAAATCTCCACTTAGCATTTCTCCACAGCATTAAAGGTGTTCTACGTTAGAGTCGGTGCGATCATTTTGCTGTAAAACACACTTACCATGGAAACTGATGCCAGTAGACCAAAGTATTCATTCACATCGGCCCTGTTTAGTCTACTTTAATGCGACTCTTGTTCGTTTTCCTGTAAAGTCCGATTTGTTTGGAGAGGTGTGGTAATTGAACTCTAAAGTACAGACCGAAAAGTGGTTCTTGGAGCAACGTCACCACAGGAGAGGAAGTGAACAAGTTCTGCTGCTGGGTTCTTGCTTAGCTTACTGTTGTAGTCGATTACCATGGTAACAATTATTAGTATTCTCAGCTATTAGCAATGCATCTTATGTACAACTTGTACATTAGGCCGATTCACAAACCAGACGAACAAAGCAAACCGTTTATACCAGAAGCTATAAACGTTTTAATCACACGGCGGCCATATTGGATCCTTAGGATAGAATTGGTAACAAACCTGTGTCTCTCCCAATTGGAAATCCAACTTTTTGTTTATGTTTTTCAATGTGGAACATGGGTATTTTCATTCTTCATAACAATACAACACACAGTTAAACTGAATGGAAAGAAACACTTAGCTAAAGCGTTTTATTAGAGCTGTGAATGTATGTTTAGGGTTATTTTCCTTCTGGAATATAAAATTCAGGATTATCGTGTATTATATCAGTCCATCCTCCTAGCAGCTGACCAGCTTCCCTGCTCCTTCTGACAAAAAGCATCCACTGCATCACAATGCACTCAGGTAAAATTAGAACAAAATGTTCAAATGGCTAAAGAAACTTTTAGAAGACATTTTATATACAAATGTAAATTATTTGTTTTTGTTTAATCAACAATTGCCTCGCACTTTCCTGAAACGAGCTGTAGCAGCTAATGTCTATGCATGACTGGAGTCCATTCAGTAAGTTACAGTCGCACATGTCACGGACACACGGTGTCCTCACACATGAGTGGAAATGAATCCGATGAGCACACACCATGTGTCTGCACCTGGCTGCTTTTGCTTGGGTGTGTTTCCTGACAACACCATCCTTCAGCCACAGTAGTCAGTTAGCTGTTTTTTAAATAAAAAGTAAAGCTCTTAGTCTGTGATACTGTGCCTCCATCCAACCATCTGTCCATCCAGATGCTGCTTTTACGTGTTCATCCATACTCCATATGTTGTGACTGTGGAAAGGCATTTCTAACCAAACATTTAACAGCCAGTAGTGTACAGAAAACATCTTTGAATTTTACCCCTTCAAGATTTCTTCTGTTTTTGCGAGTTTTATAATCAAATATAAGAGTAAATACACAATGACGTTTTCAAATTCTGATTTTTATCAACAAAATATGTCCAAACTAACTGGCAATATATGTTGAAACCCAAATGAATCTCTTATTAAGTATGTTTTCACACCTGGCGGCCATCACAGGTTCGAGTTCCAGATTTTTGACCTTGGTCAAATGTCTCTCTCAAACAGTCGGACCAACCTCACACTTTGAAAAACCTTTTCACCTCCTCGCCTGTGGTGGCGCTGCATCAAGAACCACTGAAGGAAATGACACAAAAACCTCTGAAGACAACTTAGCAGTTGTAGGATTTCTATACTGTAAACGCGCAAACTCATTTTGGTTGTATTTACCCAGAATGCTCTGCGCTGTAGTGCCGCTTCTTGCTTTTGGAGTGGTTTCCAATCCACTTGGCATTCACGTATGCATTCAAACTGTACCAGAGTTTACTTCAACCGAATAAAGACCGAGGTTTGCTCTTTTTGGTCTGCAGCAGAGTTTGATTGCACGTTCACATCTCCCATTAAAGAATGGGAGATGTGGCAAACAAACTTGAGTTTAATTAAAGTGGACTAAGCAGGGCCCCGCCGGGGGTCGGCGACGGCCCCTGGCGGAGCGCCGAGAAGACGATCAAACTTGACTATCTAGAGTCAAGTTTGACTCTAGATAGGGTCCTTTAGACTTAAGGACCCTAAGTCCTTTAGGGTGCAATCACTCTAAAGGACTTAGGGTGATTGCACCCTAAGTCCTTTAGGTTGAAGACAGACTTTAAGTCTGTGGAGGCTATTGCTGCCTTTGATGTAAAGAGAGTGGAGTGAACTTCTGAGGAATGGTTGCTGGTCAAGATAAAAGAAACATATGGAAACAATAACTGAATAGAACCTGACTAAGAAGAGAAAAAACTCAGGAAGTACAGAAATAAAGCCCAGGAATCCCAAGAATCATGACATGAATACCATTCAAACGATGGATTATATGAATGACGCTACTACAGAATGGCTAAAGACGTAACGCTCCAACAATCTTTAGGTTTGTTTAATGGTCCAGTCAAAACCCAGATGCTAGGATTACCAAATTCTTATGGGACCTTTTAAAGAATAATAGGCCAGCAAATATCTCCAAACCTCAGTGAATTGAAGTTATGACTAAAAAACAAAAGTGGGCTAAATTTTCCCAGCAGTGCTATTGCATGTTGGAATTCTGCATAGCTTCTGAACTTTGACCTGGTTTAAACTTTTCCAGTCAGATACCACAAGGATAAATTATCTTTATTCTAGCATGTGCTTGAGGTGTAGTTATTTTTCAAGAAAAAATGATAGAGCTGTATTAATGATCAGATTATTATTTTTTCTCATTTTGTTCCGGTCATGTTGGTGAAAGCAGCATTCACGTTTCCTCATCCTCTCTTCCTTTCGTTCCTGCTCGTATCACTGTTGAGGTGAAACTTCCTTCGTGTTCCGGCTTCACACAATCTGATGTGAAAACGCACAAACGTCAGGTTCCTTTTGTGGCTCTGACTCTATTTGAAGTTTCAGTACAAAGCTCCTCTTCATCCCTCCTCCTCTCCACGTCTCCTTTCATCTCCGGCTGACTCACGGTCAGAGTGTGTGTCCGGCATGCAGGTCACATCCATCTCCAGGTGGCGCTCCGTCTTTTACCTTTCTGAGCACAGATAACTTGTGCAGAAATGCAAATGTGCTGAACATTCAGGGAATGCAGCCTGGTTGGAAAGTTTGAGGCTTCTCGTTATCGCCCAACCGAAGTCCAACATGGCTGCTGCTTGGATAAAAGAGAAAGTATCTGTCATAAACTGTTCATCTACTCATCTGGTGATAGTTTTATTATTAAATACACAAAATTCTGTACGACATCCATTCGTTAACACATTCCTCTGTTGCCTAATAGCATAAACTGCATATATGTATTTGTACAATGCATCGTAACAGACTTGCACGGCTAATTCTGGTAAAACTGGTTACGAATCACAGCAACTCCAATTCTCTGTAGTTTGTTGCACATTTAAATTCAAATCATGGGGAAAGAAAATGAGTGCTTACATTACAGTACATCAAAACTAGACTGTTTGTTCTTCAGCTCAAGAGCTTCTTCCAAAGCTTAGACACAAAAGAAAGAGTCAAGAGAGCAACACTATTATTATACAGATAAATTATGATTTATTGTGAATGTTCTCTCTCTCAATGATGATTATTAAAGCCATATTCACAGTAGATAATAGCACAGCGAGAGCCGATGTTTTAGTTCAGGGCAAAGATGTTCTTAGATGGAGGGTTAGCCGCTCCAGGCCTGGATCAGTTGCTTAGGAAAATTAACCAGCATTGTCTTCTTAGTCGTTTAAAATCACAAGCTACAATATCTGGGTCATTTGTCACGATGTTCCTCAGGGCTCCACTTAATTACAGTAATTTGCACATCCCAGGAGAATTTTCACAGACTCACAGCTCACTGAGCTAAGAGAAGGAAATCCTGAGAATGCTACAGAACTTTTCATCCAGCACCAAGCGTGATGTGGCTTTACAATTATTATAAAACTTGGAATTTCAGACATTGTTGTTTCACAGATGGACTTGTCCTTAAGTTCATTTTGACCCAAATGCGGTCAGAAAAATGATGTTCATCAGCTCTAACATTGGCATTGGCCGAGTCAGTTTTTAACAGATTGGTATTGGTCCTATTATTAATGTGTACCGATATCAACTATTGGTATATCTTTTGCCTGGAGGGGGAGTGGAGGAGGTTGGTATTTGTTGGAATATACAATTTTAACACAATATCAGAAAATGTTTATCGGCATTATGTTTTAAAAATCCTGTTAATGGTGATGTATATTATAGAATAGCTTTTCCTTGTAGCATTTTGTCATTTTCAAATGAGCAGGAATATTAGGAATAATGAGGCTATTTATTGTTCTCCATATTTAATTCCCATTGAGCATACTTTGTCTCCGGCTGGGTGGAGGACGGCTTACTGCAACTGTCTGCATGGATTTTGATGAATTTCATCAATTTAGAGGGAAAAAAAAGACTTTATCAAGTTTCAAGCCTGTGATTTCTGCCCTGTGGCCGTGAGGACAGCTGCTCAGAACTACTGAATATCATGTAGGAAAGCTGAACGAACCTTACAATGGGTCAAATGTCATGTGGAACATGCTTTCTGTTGCTTAGTAACTTGTTTCTGAATGAATATAGTTACTTCTTAGAAGGTTATTTTTTTATTTAAAAGAGGTAAAATACAAATAACAAAGTTAATGTTTATAGTTTTAAGCAGTGAAGAAACTTCTGATTCTATTTCAACCATCAGTTTTGTTATCTGGAGTCCATCAACTCTAACTGGTAGTTACTCTCTCAGCCTGTCATCATTTCTGGGTGTTTGGTGGTTTTATGTTCCATCTGTTCCAACATTTTCTGTTTATTCATAGTTCTGTTTTATTTATTGTTTATTATTATCCGGGTGTCTGACATTGTCTTTAGTATTTCTATTTATGTTATATCCTTTATTATTATTTATCCCTTTGCATCATCCTGTTGTGTTCCACTATCCATGTTTTGGTTTGCGTGTGTCTTATGATTCGGCTCCTTCGTACGGTGGCCCTGAAGTACAAAGCACTTAAACAAATGAGTAAATGGAAATATAAATTTAAAAACACAACATATTCAAAAACATATTCAACGACAAATAAAAAAACAAAAAACACAACATTGTCCAATCATGTTTGATTGGATTCATGTTTGACTTTAGAACCGGAATTTATTCTGGCCTTAATGCGTTTGTTCAGAATATGAATGTTAGCGGTGATGCAAACGTAGCCACAGCTATCCAAGAACACTTTGAGTTGGGACACTACGAACGCCAGCTTTGTTCTTTTTCACAATTTGGGCAAACAAAATGCTGGGGCTGTTTTTCTGATTATCCAAACAAGGAAACAGCAAATGTCAGAAAAGTTTCCGGTTCTACAGATAAAAGTCAAATCGTCCAATCAACGATGGACGATTTGACGATGAACCTTCCTCTTCTGTGTTGTTAATGTTGTTGTGCGTTTTTAACTTGTAGTTGTGTTTAGTGATTTGTTGAAGTGGTTTGCACTTCAGGGCCACCATATCTCATGTAGAGCAAAAAATGTAAAAACAAAGAATACTTTTATGTATTCTTTTCGTATGGCTGTAGCTCGTGTTTATTTCTCTGCACTGTGATCTTAACTGGGCAGGACAAAGAGTTTCCTCCTCTCTGTCTCCAAGCTGTAAAGTCTTTCGTGTGGCTCTAACAATTCTTTGAGTTCTGACTCTTCAGTTGAATTAATTTTCACTTGGCCAGCTTTTAATTAAATCGCATCAAAGTGACAAACACACTGCGTTTCACTGGAGAACTGTAAAAACATCAAACCGAACCCTGGACCTCTGGCACATATAAATCATTTAAAAGCTGTCGTATCTGGAGAGCAAATTGGTTAAATTACAAACGTTCTGAATGGATTGAGTCAATCATCTTTGTAGGTTTTGTTAGGGGTTTTTTTTTTTTGATGCCATGCAGAAAAGGAAATGAGCAGCCAGAGCTTCATCTGAACTGAACGATGAGGCGGGGAAGAGAAGAGGCTGAGTGTGGCAGACTGGATAGGAGGAGAGCAGCATATGTTTCCTGCTTGGCCAGGAAGCTGCTGTGCATCTGTGCCTTTCAGCTGCATGCCTGCTGCCGTGTCGGCCAGGCTTTAGCGCCAGGCTGGCGGCTCCACGCTCATCTCCGTCCTTCCTTATTCCGATGGCTTAAACTTTCACTGGGCCGCTGGCTACCATCTGATCCTATGAGTCTTCAGGGTAAACTGAGCAGTGTTTTTGGTTTTTGTTTTTTTTGCAATGTGGGAGGAAATGCTGTTGCCATGGAGACGCGTATGTGCTCCCAAACCCTGACAGTGCTTGTCAAAGTGACATCCAGATGAAAGTTGAATTCCAGCAGAGGGAACAAGATGTCCAGCCAGGAGTTAAAATGGAACTTCCTTTGTCCTCAAGCAGCAAAAAATGACAAATTTGAAATCCTTCATCCCCAGCTGCATATCCATTGACCATATATTACGCAACTTGACATTTCGCAATTAAGTCCACTTAACCCATTTAATCCCACCGGCAACAATTGTTGCCAGACATTTTTTGTAACTTCTGGAAGCTCTAAAAGAATTGTTTTGACTTTTGGCAGCTAATTGAAGTTTTAAAATAAATTAATAGTGTGTCTACTCTAAGCAATATCAATTTCATGTTTCTAGTGTGAAAGGTCACATGACCAGACCTCTTTACTTCCTGCCTGTAACGCTGGAGGTGAATGCCAGTCACAAACCTGTACAAGAGGAAGTCAGTAAAATATTTAAATACGGTAAACAAATATAATTAAAATATTTTGAACATATGTTCTTTCAAGTGTCTTCTACTGATGTATAATATTTTGATCATAAGAAGAGTGAATGTAAGCATGGCAACGATTGTTGCTGCTAGCATAATACATATGCTATTTGTCCATTGGTTTGCTGTTTATTCTATATGCCTTGTTGTTCCCACACAGCTTAAATCCATCAGATATTTTAGATCTTCTAGACCTGAAAGAACCTGAAAATGATATTTCCTACTTCACTGTCATTCCCACAGTTGAAACCCTCCCTTCTCTAACCCCCCAAAAGGCGAATCTTTCCACAAAGTGTGGCCTATGCACTGAATTATTACTACAAGATGACGCCACGCCTGAAACTACTTTAGGACGGAGCCAAGGTGCAGTGCTTGGTCTGGTGGAACAGGGAGAATTTCCTCCTGGATGCAGATTTGTTCATACTAACATTTTCACCTGACTTTGCCTCATTGATGAAATGACCAAATGAGGTCAAAGGTCACTCGGCACATTGAGACAATGACATCTGCAGGATGTAGTATTGAATCTTTATGTATCTAAAATATTTCTGAACACTCTTGTAACCATTCTTTGTTATAATAGATTATGACGTGTCATAATTTTTCTTATTTTGTTATATGTATAAATAGGCCAGATTTGTGTAATTCAGACTATGTAGTTTCCCACCGGCAACAATTATTGCCGAGCATAAAACCTACATTTTCACTAACATAACCAACATGAAATGTAATAATTCATAGATATCATGTGTTAGAGAGGTCCAAGGATTGAAATGCATGCACTTATTTTGCAGGAAAAAATTTGGGATTAAACGGGTTAATGGAAACACGGCAGTTTTGATATAAACTCGTTTTTCGAAATAAAGTTTTGTCGCTAGGGTGAGGTGGGGTTTTTTTTGGCCGTGTGTAAATTGGTTTGTTTTTCAGAACTGCAATTAAAAAAAATTCTGCACCACCAACATTTAACACTGAAATATACAAAACAAACAAAGCAACAGAAACAACAAATAGAATGAATCATGAAGTCTCTATAAACAAAATTGTCCTTCAAAAAAAAATGGCTGGTTGAGACCAAAGCACCAGACTGAAGACTTTTATCATCCAGGATTTAATAGAAAGAGAGAGAAAAGAGAAAATGATAAATCATTCAAATGGAAATGATTGATCCTGTTTAAATTCATCATGTGATGAAATAATTGATGTGTTGCTCATTGCAACAGGCCATTCACAGAGGAACACCGGCTGGTCAAATCAAAGCATGGCAGCCAGTGATTAAATATTTTTTGCTGCACCTTCTGGTCGTAGATGGAGCAGGGATTAGTGTGAGTGATGTGGACGGCAGTGGGTCTGCTCGGCTACGTTGTCTCCACATCCTCTTCATCCCCGTCGGTGCGTGTCCCTCGTTAGACACAGAGCGCTGCTCTGTGACCCCGCCTTCTTAACACCGCGTCCCTCTGAGCGGAGCGGGCTGAAAAAGTGGCGTTGAGGACAGACCTTCCTCTCCCTCTCTGGGTCCGTGGTGGGTGGCCTCACTAATTGGACCTGAAGAGGTTGAGGCAAGCGGTGGCAGAACTGTCAGGTTCCACTTGGGCTCTGAAAGGAGCGTGGGCGGGGGCTCTCGTTTTCCATGTTGGATGGTGATATGTAGTCAGAGGTTCTGGGAGCTGTTTGCCTCAGCGCAGGGGTAATGAGAGGGAAAAAAAATAAGAAAGAGCCGGTGGAAGAGAACGAGCACAGAGGATTTTCTCTGAATGGAGAAAGATGTCAGAAGTCCAGACTGACTGGATGGAGAAATGAGGAATCAGAGTTATGATTCCCGTTGAAACTGACTACTACAGGTTAAAAGCTGCAGTAGATAATGTTTCAAAAAAATGTAGTTTATACATATTTGGTAAAAATGTCACTGTGTCCTGACAGTATGATATGAGACAGATATTTTGTGAAAAAATTAAGTTCCTCAGCCTTCACCCTGTGGTTCTACTGCCATCTGCAGAAATACATCACTCTGTCAGAAGCAACCAATCAGAGGCAGGAGGTGGGTCTTAGCACTGCAGATGGCAGTAGGACCACAAGGAGGAGGAAGAGAAGCAGGAAGTCTGTCTCTACTTTTAACCAATCATTGTAAAGCTGGGAAACAGTTTTGTTTTAATGCCACCCAATTCATAAGGAACCCATCCCTGTAAGACTTTTTTTGACGGTTGTGAATTACTTTATTTGTTGTGAATAAGACGGTGATGACATCGTCATAAACATGACATTAAACTTTAAGAATTATGTGGTTTGATGTTATTAAAGCTAAAGTTTAATCAGTAATACTTTTATGACAAATTTATATCAGATCATGATTTCTGTCAAGTTGTCATAACAAAGACATTTTGAATAATGTCAACTTTCGTTTAAAGTGTCATAATTTACCGAATGACACTTTATGACAACAGTCATAAATATTAATGAATTCTCACTCATGTTCATGACAGGTGTTATGTCATGTTTATGACGGTCTCATCACCGTCTTATTCACAACAAATAAAGTGTTACCTAATCCCAGTGGAATGTAAATGAACCCATGATGATTAATCTGTTGTAATATATCATAAAGACATTAGTGAACAATGTGAATGAAAACAACAACATTTACTCATCTTCAGTAATCTTTACTGGTAGTATTTGTATTGGAGCTTTTTTGCTTTCATAAAGCAGTTTTTAACGCTGGCTCCTCTCTAAGGTCCATCTGACCATCATTCATCATGGTGCATATAAAGCCAAGTTATGGAACAAAATATGGCATAAAAATAAACAGCAGGGTTTGATCTAAAGCGTTATACAAAATGTATGTTGGACATCCTCCATTAAAACACATTAGTAGTGTTGTTCTATTTTCGGTCCTTCTGGAGGAACTACCCCTGGCTGAAGTCCAATGATCTGTTCAGTCTTGGCACGCCGCACTGCAACACGTCCAAGTTTGTGTTTACAGCAAGAAATGATGATGATGCAGTTCCCTGAGTTTCCCTTAAACCTCCTGGCCAGCTGGTTGTACAGACCATCAGTCATCAGTCACCATCAAGCCAGCTAACGCTTTAGCCAGTTTAGCCATTTTAAAACTGGAATCTGGAATTCTCTCATTTTTAGAATTTTCTGTGTAAAGAAGATAAAATATTAAGTGCAGGCCATGGAATGGCAATATAAATGCTCGAGGATGTTTTTTGCAGCCATGGGTATCACACATCCCCCTCCATTAGTAGATTTTGTCAGGGAGTTCAGTGTTCACATAGGACCAGGATGGTTTAGGTTGTTTTTTTTTCCCCAAATAAATAAAAAATTAAAATGAGGTAAAATAGTATTTTACGTTTAACTGGATGGATGGATGGATGGATGGATGGATGGATGGATGGATGGATGGATGGATGGATGGATGGATGGATGGATGGAT
>CAEFZY010039915.1:0-13131 GCA_903066815.1 Brachyrhaphis roseni
TCCAGAAACTAGAAGAAAAGAGCTTTCAAATGAGACCAACCATAAGCATGTGGGAGTTAGTATACTATTTTTGTGACTATTGGCATTTCGGAATGTAAAACAATTGTGCATAAGCTTCTGGCGGCTGGAGGTTAACAGGTTAAAATGAGCCACAGCGACAGTGAAATGTTGATACTCTAAGGGTCTATCAGTGCCTCACACCCTGAAATACACAGAAACAAACGAGCTCACCTGTAGCGTTGCTGCAACCCCACACCACACGTCACATCACATGGAGACCATGCAGACCAGGCCGACCACTGACAGGTCTCCAGACATCTAGAAGTGTCACAGGTGACCTCTCCTTCTCTGCACATGCTGGGGTCAAATAAGCATTCCAACAAGCCATTCATTGTTATTCACAATAAAAAAATTCTCTTTTTACAGGTGTTTTCACGTTAATATTTGAAGATATGTCTGCATCTCTCACCACGTGGTGCACTGATCTCTGCTGATCACCTGGCCAGGCTGCAGGGTTTCATCATCCCAGTGACAGACGCAATGGCTGGAGTTCACACATCGGCCGTCCTGAAGGTACAGCCCGTAGGGACAGCGGCAGCCTAGGGAAAGACACCATTATCGCAAAAAATTTGCTCTGATCCAAAACCCCCTGGAGGAAATACATTTTCCTCCTGTCCTGGGAATCACCAAAAAGTAAGATGGAAGATGTTGCTGAGGGATCATATGCATGTTTCTCCTTCTTTGTCCTTGCCAAAATCTGTCAGAAGAAGAATCCAGTGGAAGGACGGTAACTGCTGGAAGAAAAACTCAGCTTTTGTCGTAAAAGCCATGTTTTTTCTACCTACACCTCAAAGACACGTGCAGCTTATATTAAATGTTAAAGCCATGCTTCTGAGCCTTACCGATCATACATGTTGCAGAGCAGTTGCTGGTCATGCTCAGATCTGAGCAGGTAGGAGGACAGGGATCAACCCGTCCAGCTCGGCAATCTTCTTCTTTGACCAGCACCATGCCGCTGACGCAGCCTGTTGGTCAGGTTGTTAGTGGAGTTACAACAAACTCTGGTCAACTAAAGGAACAATCAAACCAATCTGGTCGGAAGCATCTGAATAATCTTAAGTTTGGAAGAAAAGTTTCACCTTTGAGAACAGGTGGTTGCGTTTGACCCTTACCTGTCTGTGTGCCTGTCTCGTTGGTGCAGGGCTGGATGTTGCAGGTCTGGCTCTGTCGGGTCATGCCCTCACAGTCCCGCCCTCCGTTTTTAGGAGGAGGACCTGAGCAGGTTCTGCTCCTCTGTCTAACTCCTCCTCCACACAGAGCATCACACTCTGACCACTCTGTCCATGCCGACCAGTGACCATGAACTGGGAGAAGGAACACAGTATCGAGCAAACTGCTCCCCTAATAGGTGATCCGTGTAGGTCCTGCATACAGACCTGGACATGCTCGAGGAAAGCAGGCTCGACTGTCAAACTGAGCTCCACCACAGGATCCTCCAGGCAGGGCATCTCTTAGAATGTCCCTCTGCCGGAACAAGGAGCCGAGACCACATGTCACACTGCAGCCACTCCAGGCTGTCCATGGGGACATTATGCAGTCCACTGCAGGAGAGCAGAATAAAAGGTAAGAAATACACAAACCCTTTGATCACATGACCACTTTGGAAGAGCGTATGTAACACCTACCACAGTCTTTTTCATCCGATTCATCGATACAGTCCCTCTGCAGGTCACACCTGCGATCCTTGTGAACACACTCACCGGTGTCACAAGAGAACTGCTTTGGAGAGCAAGGTCTGGGCACCAGGGGGCGCCATGTAGTTACTGCTGGGCTGGTTGTTGTGCCTGAAGGAGAATGGTGAAAGGCGACTGGCATTCAGCATGTACTGAAAACTTTGGAGCAGGGTTTACTCAAAACAAGGCCTAAAGGGCCGGTGTCCTGCAACTTTTAGATGTGTCCAATCACCCTGGAATCGAAGCCATTCATAAATGAATGGAATGGATGGACGGATGGATGGATGTTTGAAGAGGAGTATAGAACAAGGGGCTAGTTTTTACCAGGCTAACGTCCAACACGCATGAACCAAATGGCTGAATTACCCCCTCAGTATGTAGATAAGTTTTCCAGAGTCCTTCTAATGGCCTCAATATCTGACTCTGGTGTGTTGAAGCAGAGACTTCTCAAAGTTGCAGGACACCAGCCATCAAGGCCTGGGCATGAAGACCCCTGGTTTTAGAGGACAAGAAAATATCGAGCAATCTTTCATACCACAATGTTCTTCATCTGAACCATCTAAGCAATCCTGCCTTCCGTCACACACTCGTGCAGAGTCCACACAGCCAAATGACCAGCATGTGAACTGGCCCTCCATGCAGAGCACTCTGGGCAAACCGGTCTCTGGTGTGCTTGTGATGACTGATGGTGCTGTGAATCAACAGAACCTGCTGGTTATACTCTAACTGTGCTGCAAAGAGATGATTCCAGAGACATCACATGGGGAAATCATGTCCCACCTTCTGTGGTTTGAAGACCGGGTCTGCCAGGCTGCACTGAGGAAGTAAGATGGAGTCCAGGTTGGCCTTTTGTGACTCCTGGTAATAAGATGGTCTTGATTGTTTAGAACCAAACATACACACAAGTAATTCAGCCGACACAAGAGAATCAGACAATCACAGTAACCTGAACTCGGCGGCTGAGATCTGGATGTGCCTGCAGGTGATGACACACCAGGAAAGCCATCTTCAGACTTGGTAGTGTGTAGTACAGGGCGGCCTGTTGTGTTGTCACCATGAATACCAGGTCTTCCAGTGTAGGTGGTCTGATTACGGAGGCCTGGAAAGCCTCTGGTGGGAGCAGTTCCTGGAGAGGACAAAGGGAAAATTTTAAGACAAAGAACTGATCTATTGTTAAATGCTAAATTTTGCGTAACTCTCACCACAGTTCGTCTCATCAGAGTAGTCCTTACAGTTTGACTGACCGTCACAAAGCAAAGACACAGGGATGCACTCCTCACTGCGGTGGCATAGAAACTGGCCTGGCTTGCAGCGCTGCACTGTCACTGTGCCAACTGCAGAGGGCGATGTGGTCACATACTCATCTGCACATGTCAGGGAGACATTGTTTTTTTATGAATCTATAAGGAACGTCCAAAGCAATTTTACACTTAGACCCCTTTACTAAGCTGTATAAATTACACATACTAATAGAAACTTTTTATATTTGTATTCATCCCCTTTACTCCAACACAACTAAATACATTCCAGTTGTCTTTATGAATCATATTCCTGTTTGCAAAGCAAGGTATTATCTCAGGAGAGTTGAATAGAAATGGACATTACATTTTTCAAATTATTGTTTTAAAAAAAATATTAAAAAGCGATGTATCATTTCCGCTTCATACTTATGGGCTAGTTTGTGTTGGCCTGATAAAATCTCGATAAAACCACTGAACATTGTGGCTTAAATGTGACAAAATGTCTTAAGGTTCAAATGGCTTTTTATGCTTTTTCTCTTTAAATTCCTTGTTCATCATGCTTTCATAACGGTGTACACTTGTTAAAGTCCTTTACCTCTTCTGCAGCCAAGAATCTCCACACGAAGGTAAAATGTTTGCCTGAACTCCACAGGGATGATTCTGATGTACCGAGCTCTTACCAACCGACCCAACCAGCGGGTCACGGGGGTCCTGCCCACCATCCGAACCTCAAACACCTAATGACAAAATTCATATGTAGTACCACACAAAACTTAGTCTGAGTTTTATCTCATCGATTTATAGGTTACATAGTATTAAACAACCAGCACCTTGGCAGGGCCGTCAAACTTTCCATTTGCTGTGAAATCTGAGAAGAGGGCGCTCTGGGGGGCAAAGGCCAGGCGGTATTTGGTGAGGTAACCCCACATGCGCTCATTGCCCTGTGTCACCACTCCTGACACCCAAGTGGGCTCCAGGAAATCCACCTGAAAATATGGTTGGGGGTCCCCAGGTAGGGGGCTCCAGCCAGGCTCCATAACTGGACTGCAGGAAAGAGATAATAATACACAGTTTTGATCACTTAAATCCTTGTTTTCAAATGATCATGTAAATAGGTGTCCATTGATAAATCTGCCCCGATGTCCTTCATTTTGGGAGATTGGCGAACGGCCAATACACAAAAATCCGATCGTATCCATTTATCTACGTATGCAGAGGTCTGAAAATCAGTCACTGTCCCCTTCTGCTCTGCAGTGATAGAAAGCTGACTGACTGTAGCAACAGTCACCTCCCTGTTGCCAATCGACCAGATCGGAATCGGCAAGACAATCTTTCTAAAGGTCAGTGACTGGCCAGAAAACTACAATTGGTGAAACCCCCAATATTAAATGTCAACAACACCAGGAACCTATAAGCAAAGTTGAATGCCATCACCCACATGTTGGGGACGATGTTTAGTCTCCCGGCATCAGCGGGGTTGTTGTCACGCTGTGAGGATGAGGACAGCTGGCCGTAGTGAATCCTCCCATCCTCCAGTCCAAGAGGAGAGGAGCAAAGGCCTGTGAAATGTGACGTTTATTAACGAAAACACTGAAAAATTCAAGGTATTTAAATAAATTCTACAGAAAGAGCAGAAACTTACCGCGGTATCCTGGACCGCCGTCCTTTCCATAAACACATCCAGATTAGAACACGTTAGTGTGAGCAACAAGGAACGAATAATAAACTAGAACAGCAGCAACATCTGTAATTGTTTGTCTTTAAAAGTTTGAAGCAGTGGCTACATGATTGCCACAATGCTGTAAGTTTAGTAGTGAGGAGAAAATGTTACTTTTTTTAGTGAACTTTTTTTTTTTTAAATATATACGATTTCAAAACAGAGCTGTTAACTGTGGGTTCTGATATTTGGTTTATAATATACAGGGAATATAATACAATTACTTTAGAACAGATGTTCATCAAACATTTTCCTTACAGTCGGTGTTGCAGCAAAAAGAGTAACAGCAGCCATTGATGGGGTCTTCAGAGGGGAAGGGGTGGGTGTGTGTGGCCTGCAAGTGGGAAAATAAAGTTGCAATAAGGAACAAGAGCGATTTTGGTGAACAAATACAAGCATCCGATTAAGAGTACGCTCCTTACCTGTCTGACTGTGTAGTGATGTCATGTCGGTGGCATCCATTTTCATCCTCTCCATTAGGACAGTCAGGGACACCATCACAACGCCTGTCTGCCTCAATGCAACCCCCTGGTGGCGGGCAAGAGAAGTGACCAATGGGACAGCTGCGTGGACTGGTGGTTGTGGAGGAAGGTTTGGTTCCTGCAAAAGATGTTTCACACACACAACAGGAAACGGTCAAATAAATGTAACGCTCATTTGTTTAACTTACAAAAGAACTTTTGCTAAACTGAGATAGAAAATAAGCCCAAAACGAACAATAAAAATATTCATTCAGTGTCTTCCACTTATTGGAGATTGGGTCTTGGAGATAAAGTTTATAACAGAACCCAAAACATTTACGTCCTTGCATTTGCTTGAGAATATCTTAAGATCCCCTGGATAGGTCACTAATTCTACTCCAAGCTGCCAGAAGACAGCTGATCTCCTCACCTTGTTTCTAAGGGCGTTTTCACACCACATAGTCCGGTACTCTGTTCAATTAGGGACCAAAATCACCACATTTGTTACATTTTCACTTTCACTCTGCACTGTGGTGCCACTACTCTAAGAACCATTGAAGCAACAATGGTTGGGAAATGGAGTAGCGTGAGATTTCAGCAGTTGTAGGATTTCTCTTTTGTCTCTAGCAAAAGACAATTTCTCAAGCTACGCATGTAAAGAATACACCTTCAGCTTTTCCCAATACGAACGAAACGTTCCATCTTTTTCAGGTTTAAGAGCACACTATGGGAAATTATTTACACAGACTAATCAGAGCAGATAACTCACCACAGTACTTCTCATCTGATCCGTCCCCACAGTCATTGACCCCGTCACAGATAACTCCCAGAGAGCCGGCCGGCACACAGTGACCGTTGTCACACCGGAATTCTCTCTCTCTGCAGCCTTCACCCAGCGTGACTGGTGAAGGAGGGGTTGGGAAAGTTAACCTGGGATAACCTTGAGAGGAGATAAAGAGGAATGTTCTACAAAAATGTGTCCATTTTCTTCAACGTCAGCCAAACACCATTGTCATCAATCTGCTGACCATCACCACAGCCCATGATCTCCAGCCGAAGGTAGATGCCGTTCTGGAAGTCATGAGGCAACAGTCGAACAAACCGAGCCGACACTATTCTTTCCAGTCTACTCTCCATCACGCCTCGATCATCGTGGTTACCGAGAAAAACCTGCAGTAAGAGCAGAGAAACATTGATTTGACGACGTGGAAACTGTGGAAGCTGTGTGAACGTTTTGAGTTGTTTGATCTTTGACCTTGGCTCTCGGTGGCGCATCAGAAGGAAGCTCCTTGTAAGTGTACCAACGTTTTCCATCATGGCTGAACTCGAGATAGAAGCTGGACACAAACGTGCCAAACACTCCACCTCCCTGGGTCAGCACACCTAGAATCAGATCAGTCATCACATATTTTAATAAATGAACGAGGGATAATCATACAACAAAGCTGTTGGTTCACAGAATTAAACACAAGACACTGAATCAGCAGTTTCAATTTCCGTTGTTTGAAAGCACCTGTGAGAATCTTTACCAGTGATGTTGTAAGGTTTGAGTAAGTCGATCTGTATGTAGGGGCTTTGTGTGTTGACACTCTGTCCTTCGCGTCTCTTTTGTGGCAGGTCTTTATACTCCTCTGGCTCTGGACTCCAGCCCTGTATGTGAACGACAAACAGAAAACAACCGGCGTCGGTTTTATGACTTGATCTGACTGTGAATAAAATGCCTACCATTTATGTTTTGTTACTCCAGGAGAGCTTGTTAAGACTTTAAGGATTAAGTTAAATACAGACTGGATTGATGATCAGGTTAGGTGTCCGAAAGCTAAGAATGTATGAAGTACCTGGAGATCTCGACGGGGGTCCCACCCATGAAGACGTGATGCTTCGGGTGGGTGTCCATCCTGGTGCGACGAGGCAGTGAAACTAGACACTGGGAGGGTCTGGACACCCAGAGGAACCCAACATTCATCTTAACAGGAAGGATGAATTATATAAATATACTGAAAGGTAATGTGCTGTAACACTTGCTGTGTATAAAAGAAGACACCAACCTCCAGGTGGGAATGGATATGTAGGTACTACAGGAGTAACATCCCTGGGTTTGGATGTCATAATGCCAGGAGTTTCTGTTACCATCGCTGTCCCATTTTCCCCTACAGATCGTTAAAAACTAATTATGTTCAAGGGTCTAAAATCAAACAGTAAATGATGTAACATTTGTTCTTCTCTCACACTGGTCATTATCTTGACAAATATGTTACATTTAAAAGTGGATTGTTTGTGAAAGACATTTTGTGAAACATCGTGTCTATGAAGAATGCATGCTGCCTGTGATGATTCATTTATAGTCGATGTGTGTTGGGATGAAGGGTGTGTGTCTTAAAGTGTGTCACTGCATAAGGACAGAAAATGTTAAGATCTAATGTCATTGTCCCTTTTCTTTCTTATTCTATTCCTAATAATCGTCTGGTCGTCTTAGGTTCACAGTTCAATTCTCAATAGATAGTGTTTGAGTATATGCTTTGCTTTCTTTGTACCACCAGGTTTCCTGGGTTGTTGCAGAAATCATATGTGTGAGTTTTATGTCAGTGAAACCAAAAGCAATATTAAAAATGAGGAAAAATATATGTTCAATACTTATTTAACCAATGTAAATAAACTGAAAGAAACAGAAACATGTAGAACTGACCGATTAAAATATCTATATTCTCCATTTATTATACATATAAAAATAAACTACCTTGGCAGTAGCAGCACCTGTTCCCCTCTCCAGTGATGAGCTTAAGACCCTAAAAAACAAAAAAGATATTTTATGAGGTGCTGTGAAAAAGTATTTGTCCCCATTCAGAGTTCTTAGATTCTTTCCTTTTAATTTTTTATTTCTTTACGTCTAAATGTGATAATCAAACAATTCTTAATATTAGATAGACGTCAATGTCTCGGTCCTAGCAGGATGTGTTGCGAATGTGTGACACCACCAAGCAGGCGAAAATCCTCAAATAGGTTCTTTTGTTGATTCTACAAGTCAGGCGGCAGTCAAGTAAATCAAATCACAGCTATTCCATGATTTTACATGTGGTTTGTTTAAAGGCTTTTGTACCTAAATAAGTGAAATCACCAATTTTGGCATTTGCTTAGCTGGTCTTTACCTGATGTAAAGATATGTTTAATGGTCTAAAATATTTAAATGAAACAACAAACCAAGACCAGAGGAACTCTGTAAGAGGAAAAATACTTTTTCACAACACTGCATGCATCAGGCGAGAAGCTTCAGTAGAAAGAAACATCCTGTAATGACAGTGTCAGTGACTCAGGTTCACATAAAGGTTAATAAAAAAGAAAAATACATAATATTCACTTAAGTGAATGTGTTTGCATGAAGAAGAAACATAAGTATTATTTCTTGGCTAATACTGATATGTTCAATTTACAATTTTGCTTAAAACTAAGTGTAGCCCTGACACACGTCCTCTCACCATAGGGCACCCAGTGACTGCGTATGGACAGTAGGGGGCGCACTGCACCGTGAGGTTGGGAAGACAGTGGCATAACTGGCAGGGCTCCACCTTCCATCTTTCTCCAACTACATAGGATCGACTCTGATGGTGACACTGATCACATGGTTCGGTCTGACACCTGCACATAGATACGGTACACAAGTGGCGTCATAGCTACGGATTAATGCCCAGCTGGACAGTAAGAAGCAGCCAGCAGAGGTGTCGGTCATTGAAGGTGATCTCCAAGAACAGTTTGTTTTCACTCGACTTTATTTGATGATGGCTCTGATATCGATGTGTTATTCATACAAACATCGTGCAAAGAATATAAAATAACAAAAAATGAAATGGATGATTCCTACCGGCGAGCCTTTCTGTAAATCCCTCTGCACACCCTCCCGTCCCCGTGCTTGGTTGGATTATTGGGGCTCCGGAATGACCACTGGACACTCTGGACCCCACAGGGGCCCAAACACTCTCCCCACTCAGACCATGATGACCAGCCGCAGTGCACTAAGGGGGTCAGAGACAGGTGTGTGGGATCATGTGTTTACACACTGTGTGTGTTGGGGTGCGCGTGTGTGTGTATTTGAGACATTACAGGGACTATTTTCCTAACACATATTACATTGTAGGGACCAGACTTTGGTCCCACTAGGGGAAGTGCTGGTTTTGAGTCAGGGGTCAGGTTTAGGACTAAGGTGTGAACTGACCATTGGTTAGGTCTATGGTTAGGCATGTACTGGTAAGGGTCTTGGTTAAGGTTAGGGTAAGTGGTAAGATGAAGAAGTCAATTGAAGTCAATTGAAAATCCCTGCAAACATAGAGAAACAAACGTATGTGTGTGTGTGTGTATCCCACCTGAGCAGTCTGGGTTGGGCCGACACCTCTGAGGCCTTCCCGTCTCACACACACAGAGGTCACAGTCCACTTTCATCTGCTGACCCGGCCAGTAGCGAACACCGGCCACCTCACACACACACTCTCCAGGTGACACACACTGCTGTGTGTGGCTCATCACTTGGCCTTCGGGGCACCAGCAGCCTAAAGGCGAAGAGGGAAATGTGACGATTTACAGCGACAGTTTCCAAGTTGGTTGAAGGCATAATTGCTTGAATTCACACTTTAAACTCTTCCTGTGCTGTAAAGTGTCGACCGACCAGAGAAGCAGGGCGTCGCAGGGTCACAGGTCGACCCACTGCTGATGTGAGCGCAGGAGATGGGACATGGAGCACAGCGGTGCCTCACCAGGCCAGGAGGACAGCTAGTGTTAGCACAGCCATCATTAGGACAAGGTTCTGGAGAACAAGAAGTGGAACTAATGTTATGATCCCTTGATTGTAGGACCATAAAACCAACTGTTTTTTTTTGTTGCAATACTAGTTCTAGACACTTGCTTATGTTACACAGAAATACATGGAAAATACATTTTAGGAGTCAAATGCTCCCTTGGGTTGAGTAGGTGATGTCTTTTGAATAGTTTGAGTTGACTACATATATAATACAACACATTCTAAAAGCATACTAACCATATAATAATATATCTCATTTTAAAAGGTACTCTAAATGTTTTTTAGGGGGTTCAGGGGGATTGGCATCTTTTATCTGTTCTACCAGTGAGTGCTTTGCTTTCATTTTTCTGGAGAAAATAAAGATTTACTGTGACGCCACTTTGTGGAAATGGTTCATTTTTGTAATTCTGCACACATAAAATGAGTCAGCTGCACACACTTGTCTGAAATGATACATGGCTTTGGTTCAGACTAAGTTCAAAACAGTTTACAGCTCAACCAGACATTTTGAAGAAAAGCTGGTAACATCTATATTTCTTAAAATGATCTTGTCATTTGATGTCATGAATAAATAAATGTGACTCATCAGGACAATAGAGGAAATCTAAATCATATCCATGAATATAAGTCCTAAAAGAAACATCTATAAAACTATACCTGGTCCTTCTTCAGAACCCAATGAAACACCATAACACATGATTCTGGTTAAATAAACCTGTGAGCTGTATGTTGATAGCTGAGTCCTTACTGATCTCCATGGAGATGTTAGAAGGTCCGGGGAGCTGGGAACAGCGCTGACCTCCATAGCGAGGAGGACTGCAGTCTCTGAGCCTCACCTGCACCCCACCGCAACCACTGGAACAGCTGGACCAGCTGCTCCATGGCAACCACTGACCATCCACTGAGGACAAGCAAAACAACGACCATATAACATCTCTCTCAATCTAATTAATAAAAACAAATATCTACAGTATAGTTGTTCTCCATCTGCTTACTGGGGCAGGTGGTGTTGAAGCATTGCTGCTTCTGCGTGTGTTGGCCCAGGCAGCGGTGAAGTGGGTCACCTGGGGGGCAGGATCTCCGCCGGCTCATGGTACCTGATCCACAGGAGGCGCTGCAGGAGCTCCAGGGGCCCCAAGAACCCCAAGTCCTGCATCCGTGCTCATCTGTGGGCCCTCCAGATGGGGTTAGTGAAGAGTCAGGACAGTCTGCTGCACCATTACACACCTGATGAAAAACAAGGTCAAACATCATCAAGATGCTCTCAATAATTTCTCGACATAATCCAAAAGGTTTCATTTTGAAACGTCTAAAAATGTTTCATTTTTAACAGATGTTTAAGTCTGATACATGGTTCTTTTCTGATTTTGCTCATCAAATCACCAACTTTATTAAAGAAGTTTTATGTGCCAGTGCTGATTAACCTGATGGTTAGATACACACCCTGTTAAATGGTAAACAGCTTCCATCCATACAGGTGAACTCAGTGCAGGGCGCAGAGACGTTTCGACTGCCAGGGGGCGCTGCTGAAACGGTTTGATCTCCAAACAAGAACATGTTCAACGTTTTAGCAAACAGATGTTTCAATCGACAACTGTCATATTTCTTCCTCTTGAGAGTCTCTGGTGTCAAATATTGTGTATGAAATTAATTTTCCAACTCCTGCTGGAACTTGAACTTTAGTACATTTTCTTGTGACTTTACGGATCATTACAACAAAGTGTACAAAGAATACATAATTTACAAAATGATTTCCCAATAAAAATCTTTAAATTGTGGTGCACATTTTCACCAGCATTACTCATATACCTCTAAAGAAAATCAAGCCCTAAGAACTTCCTTCAGAAGTCCTAGAATTGATATTTAGAGTACAGCTGGCTGTAATAATCCCAGTATTAATGAAAATGTTTTGTAAAAGTCTAGGGGTTTGTTGGAGAACATCAGGGAACAAAGAGCCTCAAAAGGATCAAGGAACAGATCAGAGAGAAAGATGAGGAGAGATCTACTGCAAGACGAAGTATTGCAAATTATAAACCTTCCATCTTACTCCTTCCATTTTCAGATGATGTGATCCACAGTCACTGCTTTATTTGATAATGGAGGATGATACACTGAAGACCAACCAATTAATGGCTGTCCATCTAAACTGTCAAGCAGAATAAGAAGAGCATTAATCTAAGAAGCAGCCAAAAGATCAGTGGAAACTCTAGAGTTGCTGCAGAATTGTTAACTCCACACATTTGGTCTTTATGGAAGGATGGCAAGAAGGAAGAAAAAAAAGAAAAAAAACTAGATCCTATTATACAACTTGCACTGCTTCAAAAAAAAAAAAAATCAAATATAGCCTGATATCCTCTGCTTCCTGAATCCTTTTGCAATGAATCAACAATGTCAGATTTCATTTTCTAGGTTCCAAACTAACTTGTTTCTCTGAATCCAGTAGTTCCTATAATGCAAAATAACATCTTCTATTGTCTCATCTTCCCCACTTTCTTCACTTTATCTTCCTCTTCTCCTCATGTAATGAACTCACCACACACCAGCTCATCGTCGCCACGTGGGCAGTCTGGGACGCCATTGCAGACTTGGGTCACGTTCACACAGGTGTGGTTGTCACATGGGAAGCTTCCCGGACAGGATGGTATCTGAATGGAGCCTGGGAGATGGACGGTTCGTTTCCAATTAAAACATTTTAAAACATTTCCTCTGTGGAACCGATACGCTCACACTGGCATCACTAAAAACTCACCGCAGGTGTTGATGCTCTCATCAGATGAGTCTTTGCAGTGGGGGGTTCCGTCACAGAGCTGCTGGTAATCCACGCACTGGTCCCCACTGAGGCAGAGCGCCTGGCCCGGTCCACAGGGAGCAGCACACTGCTGCTCGTCACTGCCGTCCATGCAGTCCGTTTCCCCGTCACAACGCCACGCCTGAGGCACACACTGCGCCCCACTGGCACACCTCAACTCATAGGACCTACAAACTGCACCAAGGGAGCCTTCATTGACAAAACTTGGCATTTATCTTGGAAGATGTTACATTAACATCACTTTAGGAGATGCACATAAGTCTGATCCTTTGCAAATATATCACTTTCTGTTAGATTAGGATTCAGTCATGGGCGTAGGTTTGGGTATGGACGGTCGTGACATGTCACAACCAATATTCAAGGGATATAAAATAGTCCCGACCA